>ML796484.1:228017-241826 GCA_009831015.1 Picea engelmannii | reverse complement strand
CAATATAGATGGAATTCATGTGATTGGTCCCCCCATGAGTATCCTTAGGGAACTCATGTTCAAAATGAGATTTTCTATGTGGTATTGACCTAGGAGCTTGTTGATCCATCCAATATTCACTCATCAAATCTTGGGAGTGCATATAAACATATTTCATGTTTGAAATTCGTTTGCTCCATTTTCTCTTTCTAGGGATTTTGCAGGGTAAATCCTCCTCATCACCCATAACTGGTTGTTTGATGGTAGGATCCTCTTCTTCCATGATATCAATATTATTGATGAGGACGTCATGGGTGTTGGCCAGGTCCATAACCTCGTTCTGAAGGGAAATTACTTGGGATAAATCATTAGTCTCTCACGAGTTCAAGTTATCCTCTAGTTGGCAAGCAATATCTTGTTCTTTCCTAAGATCCTCAGGTGACTTGTCCCTTAAGAGGAATTGGAAGTCCCCTTTTAAAGAGCGTAGATACTGGCCCAAGAGATTGGTCTCTGGAAACAAATTAGAAGGGATTTGATTGAGTAATGTATTGAAACTGTCATTGAACTCCATCACATACTCTTTTTCTTCATGCTTTTGTATTTCTTGGTATTGGGAAAAAAGGTAAGTCAGATCCGTCTCTTCTTCCCACTTTCTTATGAAGGATTTTTCAAAGTCCTCCCAAGATTTGATGCTCTTATTTGGAAATTTATTGTACCATATTTTGGTGTTTTCAATCAATGAAGCGGAGAAGAGTTTCATAATCACACTAGGATGTTCATTCTCGGTTTCATGGAGTTCAAGAATATCACAAAAAATCATCAAATGGAGGTTTTCCGAGGTATGACCTTGATCGGAAAACTCAAGAAACCATTAACTAGCCTTGCTAGGAAGGCTATGTGAACCACCTAATATTTTAATCACATCCAAGGGTCCAAATATCTCACTAGGAGACCATTTTGGAGGATCCATAGGACAATAGGGCATGTACCGACGCCCACTCTAAGTCATCATCAATGGAGTCACTAGATAATACCTCAAGGATCATCAAAAGTAAATGAGGGAATCAACCTTAGTGGATTTGTCAGGTAAGCTTGTACAGTAAATGATTTGAGGAAAGGCTTACCAAATATTTTTCATTTGAGGAAAATTGACTCTATGTTCCCCGGAAATGGTGCCAAAAATGTTATCGCACAATATATACTTGCCCAAATCCCAAGGAAAGTGAGACAAGATTGGTGTAGAAAACAAGATGTCCTACCATTATCACCTTAGTAGGATATCCCCACGTTTTAAGAGAATAAAGAGGTCTACCTCAGGGGAGGTGTCCCTAGTAACATAAAGGGATGGAAAGCTAAGGTTATGATCAATTTTATCTCCCGTCTCATAGGTTACCAAAGTCACAAGGTCTATGTCTAAGAGAACGAGGAAAAAGAAGAACAATTTGTGTACCTTTCTAGAATAAGAACAGTAGAGTATATATATGGAAATTTTAAGTACAAAAATGATAGTAAAGCCTCAATAGATGATATACAACGTAAAGTTATGCTAGCTTATATAAAATTGCAGCCTAAATAAAGTTTACAAAAGAAAATAATTATCTGTAATAGCAGCAAGAAAAGAACTACAGGAACACTTGAAAAGACAATGAAAGATTAGCATTTATTATGTAGAATGATTATTAATTGTCACAAGAAAATTTTGGTAGGTTTAGCTAGCATTTAAAGTTAATTGTGTAGCAAAATTGCATCAATTAGAATGGTTGTAGCGGTGTTTTATAACATAAGCAATCAAATCAACAAATTAGTCTAAGCTAGGGTTAGAAAAGGTTAGTAAAAGGTTTAGGCAAAAGGGTTTGAGAGTTGTTTGGTCACAATAGCACCTTAAGTCTTCAAGGATCCAAGGCCTCAAGGGAAAATTCAGCTAGAGATCAGCTAGAGAGTAGGATCTTCTAGGCTCTAGAGAATTTCTCCTTCCTTAGACTATTGAAATATAATTTATGCAACAAGCCTCTAGAAAAGGACTTCTAAAGTGCTATCACTTTAGGGCTCTAGAAGCCTTAATCTAGACAAAGGTTCTTAACAATAAGTGGCAAGATCAAGAAGGAAGAAATACCTTATGTTCCTTCTCATAGGGTTTCTTAGCAAGCAATTTCATAATCTTTAATATGAATAAGTAAAATTGACCAAAAACATTTAATGCATAAACAAATTGCAACATTTACATACTTCACCAAGAATAATCAAGCATGAAAAACCCTAGTTTGCATATATTACCATCAAAATAGCCAAGAAACATCATAAGCAAGCTCCCAGTAACATATTGACAACTCTAGAAGACAAGGGGAAAGAGACGGAAGACTTTGGGCCCTAAATAAATTGACAAACCATCAAAGGAAGTAACTAAGGAATAGGGAATATTTGACATATGCTAAAAGAAATAAAGCTTCATCCCCTCCATCACAACCTACCACTCCTCCTCCATATAAAAAGAAGGTGTTCCCACAACTTCCACCCCCAGTGCATAAGTTCTTCCAAAGCCAGCTCCCACGGATGATATTCAGTTGAACATAGACATTGCATCCATGTTCAGAAAGTTGAATATGACGGTCCCTGTGACATAAATGTGCAAAATACCTTCTGTAAGGAGGGAAGTCTTGAAGCTATTACAGGTACCAATTGAAAAGGAGGACCTCCAATCATTCTGAACACCATGTATCTTGATCGAAAAAAGGATAACATCCCTCCTTTCTATCTCTCCTTGGGCATGAATAGCCTTCGCCTAAACAACTCTATGTTGGATTTCGAGGCCTTGACAAATGTCATTTCATTAAAGGTAATAGAAAAAATTGGCTTGAAGATGACCTGACTGTACAAAAACATATGTGGCATTGATTCTAAGAGGTTCAAGGTTTATGGACTATATGAGAAAGTTGAGGTATTCCTATTTGATTTTCCACATATCAACCTCCTTATGAACATAGTAGTAATTGATGTCCCAGATGCTTAGGGGATGCTCTTATCGAGGAGTTGGTATGATTCCCTTGGAGGTTTCCTTAACATGGATCTCACCCATGCACACATTCCCATGGGAGATGGAACCTTTGAGGTATTATATAGTCGAGAGCAAGCCAGCAAGCATGTGATGGATCCCAACAGTATTGACTATACAAGTGAGGATGAGATTGATGAGGTTCTGGATACCATTGAGTATGATCCACGAGACTTACCTTTTAGGAAGGAGGAATGCATTGACATGATACTCACAAGTACACATGAATACAAAGAAAATCTTGCAAAGTTACAAGGTAAAGAGCCAGGGTCTATCCAAATATTAAAGAAAGAAGATAATAAGGACAAATAATGTGAAGAAGACATAAAAAATGCATTCAACAAAAGACCTCCTTCTTATCATTACATTTAAAATATCCCTTACATAAACTATGGTGAAGTAAGTATTGCATTCATGTGGGACAAGAAGAAGGGAAAGCCTAAATATGACCAGAAGGATGACAATTCATGGGTTGGTCCTTACATCATCAAGGATAAGTCCAAGAAAGAAAATTACTATTTGACATATTTGGACGAAAGAAAGATCCCATTACCAGTGGATGGGTCTCTTCTCTAGCCCTACATTCATATCACTTGACTTCTTCAGGGCCTGGGCCCTAGGTAAGTAGGTAGGTCATATTGCTTTCATTTTGTTTGCATATTGATTTATCATGATAGTTTAGATGCATTTCATGTTTCATTTTTCTATACTTCCATATTGATTTCATGCTTAGTTTAAAAACTTTTTAAAAAATGTTTAAAAAAATTCTAGATTAGTTTCATTTTTGGTTTTGATGTGTATGGACGAAGGGTGATAGAACCACCCTATATTTTATAGTCTTATGTTTCAATGTAGGAACAGGTCCACCAGGAGATGTTTCAGTTAGCATGCACTCTATGGAGAGTACATTTCCCCAAGTAGGATCCATATGTTATCACCAACTCCTAGGGATAACTAAGGAGATGATGGATCGAGGCCCTCACGTTGCATACATGGAGTACCGAGAGAGAGTTTGAATAATTGTGTCCACTTGCACAGACAAAGACCCACCTCACCACCACAAATCCAAGTTCATCACGAAGGTATACACCACAACAAATGGCCTCTGAAAGACATTGGGTCTTGGTCCATGAGGTAAAATCCAAGTATTATGGTGAGTGTCATTTCAATATTTTTGACATTTGAGTTTGTTGCATCTTTTATTGTTTTTTATTATGTAATGTTTGCTTGGAAATTATGCTCTTTTTCTTTTTTCACTTTGGTGGTTGATGATACTTGTCACTTTCTACACTTCATCCCCTCATCTCCTTACTTTTTGGGATTTTTGGGTATAATGACCCAAGAAAGGGTTTTCAATCATTTCATGGAATGAAGGGGTTGAAGGCCCAGAGGCTTGTAGCGGAAAAAGATAAAATCCAATCATAAACCTTCTATATTCTCACCCAAGGATCCCGAGGACAATGAAATGTCTCTCATAAGAAACTAATGGGACTCATAAAAAAATACTAATAACAAAATTCCAACCAACTTGAGGTGGAGAATGTGTGGGCATTGTTTTTAATGCTTAGGTAGAAGCCCCACACATGTGTTCAACTTGGGGAAGCATGATGTGACCAGGGTAGAGTCAAGGTGGGAACATTTTTTCATTCTTATTTAGAAGCCCCACCTTGGCTCAAACCTGGAAACATCTTAAAAATAATAAAAGGAAAAAATGGGCTTGGAAAAAGGTTGCATTGAAAACGAAGGTGAAACACATCCTCTATAAAGGCACCTATAAATGAGACACTACAACCCTGTGTACGTCATGAACCCCATGCCCAAAATTCTCCCCCCCATCCATGAAACCTCATCCATGTGACTTAGAAGGAGGTCCCCTCAGTAAATACCCCTAAACTTGAGGTATGATTCACCCAATAGGTCATTTTGTCAACCCTCCCACACCTAAACTTGGAAAATCACATAGGGTCTTTGAGCATTGGTTTATTTTGATGAGGTGGTTTTTATATAATATCTTAGATGGATATTCTTTTTATTTTGTTTACTCATCATGATGCATTTGAATTGAGATCCTTGGAGGGCGTATCAATTTTTCTTTGCAAGACCTAGTTGTTGGAAGGTTTTGGAAGAACAAACCTAGCTTGGGATTCCATGGGGATTGAAGCCCATAGGTTGGATACCAAGGGCCTGTTAGCACTAGAATTAACCTCTTGATTACAGGGGAGGTAATACCAGTACCCATCATTTTGTATGTCACAATGAATAAATTTAAGGGGGGTCGAATGGGCACAAACTCAAGATGGTATCACTTTAAATCAGAAAATTGGATTGGGATGCACATGAAGATGAGGTCTTGATTCAACTTTAGTCGTTAAGGTGTATTATAGATGAGTAGGAGGAAGACTGGTAAGGAGAACATAAATTTCTTCTATGGACACCTGGTCTTCCAACAACCCAAGGAGGAAAAACTTAGAAAACAGGATCCTCTTCGATTTTGAGTTTTAGGAAACTGAACGAAGTTATAACTGGACTGAAATAAAAAATACATCACAATATAGTTAGAAAAACTCGACTGGATCATCCATGCCCAAGCCATTCAGTATCAGAGGAAAAAGAGATGGAAAAGAAGGTTGACTTATATTGAACAAGAAATCGCAAATCCCATTACATAATCAGAGAACCAGAGCTTCATCAAAGCTTTACAATACGGGAGTGTAGCTCAACCATCGACCATAACAAAATATAAAAAATGCTTACATATACTCAGAACAGTTCACCACTAACAGCAGAGGAGTGCCCAAGTCTTTGAATTCAAGGCTTTACGTCTGCATGTTCTCTAGCAGACTGTGCATGCAATCTTTTTTCAGATGCAAGATTTTGTCAGACATAATCATGTTTCAGTATGAACCTGCAGAAGAACTGACTTGATGACAGTCTAGCTTGGATTTCCATTTAAGTAGTGAGACAAGGTTTCACTAACCTTCCTCACCCTCATTAACTGTCTTCATCGAGATCAGGATAGCCCAAGTCAACTCTGCACCTGGAGAATGTGGTGGCCTCTCCCTCTGCTTTTCCATCTGGAGCTTTGTTGGGCCCTTGCAGGGAGAATGGCAGGTGAACGTGGATGGTGTTGAAGGGGATCTGGCGAAGCCATCAAATCAACCTCCCCGACTTTGGATAAAGCCTAAAAGTGGGTTTTGTTTATCCCCTCTTCTCGTATTTTTCCACCCAAGGGCCAATCCTAAAGGGGAAAACACCCCCCATACAAATATATGTTCTAACATTAGGCTCCATGGGGGATAGAGGCATACCTGTGAGGCTCTAAGATCTTGAGTAGTTCCAGTCGCCTTTTGTCGAGCTATGGAGTCAAGCACAAAAAATGTCCTATTGAGGATTATAGGTCGATAAACACTCTAAACGAAAGCAAATACATGGGCTCCAGAAGGATCTTATTTATGTACATTCCTAGACTAATGATTTTTTACATAGTGCTAGGTGAAAGTGAACTTCAACCATAGTCATTCAAGTAACTTCCTAACTGGAAGGCCATTGTCTCTGTCAGTAATTGATAATAGATGATGCAACCGTGACAACAAAACAATTACATCCTTTAGATTTCCTCCTAATGTTGAAGTCAAGATAAAGCTAGGCGGCTTAAAAAAATGAAGGAAATGCAACTCCATGTATTCCCTTACAGGTTCATAGAATAAGTGATAGAACCCACTGGGTTGGTGACAGAAAATGTGTTATGTCCTGCAGCTGCTCACACATTTTTTAATGTCCCTGGCAAGCATAGGTGAGTGAAAGGATTATATAGGTTGATTAATTATGGGTGATACTTTCTCATTTGCAGGTGTTGGACAGGAGCTACGTTGCGCCTTTAGCTCTTCCTCTTCTTCTTCATGGCTCTCCCAAGGATCAAAGTCATAATCATCATACACAGGAACCATGGAAAATCTCTTCTCTTCATCATCCTCACTGGGATATTCATCAAAAATGGGTTGCTTTAGGTCAATATCTACAACAACTTCTCCCTCATAAGAAAGGTTGTTAAAAACATATGTTTTAGGGATAGAAATATTCTCTGCATTTCCTTCACAAGAGAAGCAAACAACCTCTGCCTTTAATTCTAAAAAGCTAGGAAAAAACAAAGAGAAATATTCTCTAGTTCTCTTAACCAGCTTATCATCTATCTCAGTTCCATACTCAGGAGAAATATCTACTACAGAAAAAAATTTCTCTTGGACCTCAGAATTTTCAAAAGAGACATATTGGTCTGCGTGAACAACTAAAGGAACAAATACCTCTAAAATGATGCCAGATGTTTCTGTGATTCGGTTATCATAATGAATGTCATCCAAAACTTCTAGATCTTCATAGAAAATTCTTTCATCCATAGTAAAAACGTCATCACAAATATGGTTTTTGTGACTAACAGACACTTTACGAAACAAAGAAATCTCATCACAACAGTTTTCATAAATATATTCAGCTGGAAAATAATCTTTATAAAACAAATTAAAAGAAGCATGAAAACTTTGCAAAGATTCTATGCTTGCAAGGGGAAGAGATTGACACCAATCAAGATCAACTCCTTTCAATGAATATCTAAAAATCTTGATCTGAACATCTTCGTGCATGATAAGAAGTTGATGAATAAAATCATGAAAATAGAGAAAGTGTTCAGCTAGTACCTCCTCCTCTTTTCCTTGAAATTTGGGGAGGCTACATTCCCATTCATCTCTACTTGCTAGTGGGTTGGGGAAACCAACTATCTTTGAAAAATCATAGAAAGAAAACCTCTGAGCTAAGATTTTGTCCATTTCAAACCAGTGGAGTCACCATTGGATCCTTCAACCATGGAGTCTCTAGGTGAATGATATGTGTTTTGAAAGTGTTTGGTCCTTATTCACCATCAAAGACCGGATTTGGTCATTATCGTTCTCCCGGGGAGCTTATCAATTTGGGACAACAGCTAAAGCCTTCTTGATAAATCCATCTTTCTTAATGATCCTCTCTGGGTCATATTTAGGTGAGCCAGAGGCAACCACAACTAAAATAGTGGAGCCAAGACAATGGAGTTGTCGGGTGAAAGCACAATATTCAATGGTTCTGATATCTAATGCACCTTCAAAATCAAAAGCTCGTTGTCATTCTATCCCAAGGAAAGGTCTTCAATTCATTCCCCAACAATGGCACCAGAAATTTTAGCACTAGAATTCACCTCCTCATTACACGGGAGGTAATCCCAGTACCCATCAGTTTGTATGTCACAATGAATAAATTTAAGGGGGGTTGAATGGGCGCAGACTCAAGATGATATTGCTTTAACTCAGAAAATTGGACTGGTATGCACAGGCATATGAGGTCTTGATTCAACTTCATTCAATAAGGTGTAGTATAGGTGAGTAGGAGGAAGAATTGTAAGGAGAACGTAAAGGTATTCTATGGACATCCGGTCTTCTAGCATCCCAAGGATGAAAAACTCATAAAACAAGATCCTCTTCGATTCCGAGTTTTAGGATATTGAACGAAGTTATAACCGGACTGAAATCAAACATAAATCACAATACGGTTACAACAACTTGACTGGATCATCCATGCCCGAGCCATTCAGTATCAGAGGAAAAAGAGACAGAAAAGAAGTTTGAATTAGATTGAACAAAAAATCTCAAATCCCATTACATAATCAGAGAACCAGAGCTTCATCAAAGATTTAAAATACGGGAGCATAGCTCAACCATCGACCATAAAAAAATATCAAAAATTCCTACATATACTCAGAATAGTTTGCCACTAACTATAGAGGCATGCCTGAGTCTTTGCATTCAAGGCTTTACATTTGCATGTTCTCTGGAATATTATGCATGCATTCTTCTATCAGACGCAATCGTGTTTTAGTAGGAACCTGCAGAAGAACTGACTTGATGACAGTTTGGTTTGGATTTCCATTTAAGTAGTGAGACGAGGTTTCACCAACCTTCCTCACCTTCATTAACTATCTTCATTGGGATCAGGATGGCCCAAGTCAACTCTGCACCTGAAGAATGTTGCGGCCTCTCCCTGCTCTTTTCCATATGGAGCTTTGTTGGATGCTTGCAGGGAGAATGGCAGGTAGGCGTAAATGGTGTTGAAGGGGATCTAGAGAAGCCATCAAATTAACCTCCCCGACTTTGGATAAAGCCAAAAAGTGGGTTTTGTTTAGCCCCTCTTCTTATATTTTGCCACCCAAGGACCAATCCTAAAGGGGAAAACACCCCCCATACAAATATATGTGCTAATAGGGCCCACACTCCATATGTTGATGAAACACCTTTGGAGGCCTAGAGGACACCTTGGAGTCTTTTTCCCACCCCCTACATGCCAAATGACTTGCTTGAAAGGGGAAAAACGTCACCTTTTGGGGGCTTGACATCACCCAGGGCTAGGGTTTGGTGGTGATGATGGACACTTGGAACGTTTTGAAGGAAGATGCTCATGGATCATGGAAGAATAATTTTATTTGAATACTATTGGCCTCTGGAGGCCTATCCTTTCCTTCTCCAACTCAACTAATTAACCAAAAGTGCCAAACGTTTCCCAAAAAGAGGGTGACATCATGTTTTTAGGGTTTCTTTTATGTGCAGGGTATGAATTAAATCATATTATTTTTGTAAAGGGGAAATATAAGGGTTGTTGACCCCTTATCTTTTGTTTTACCCTAAGTTTTGTGGACAAACTTTGTTTAGAGGATTTGGATAAATAGATATAATCTCTATTTCATTTTTCACCATAGCTCTCCCATTGTGAGAAGACTAATGGCTAATATTTTTGCTAGACTTGAGCATTTTTGGTATCTCTCTCTCTTACAAATGAGTTTTGGTGTTATATCTTGGTGAATGGATGAGTCTAAATGGTGTGCACCTATTGGAGGATTCTTTACTTGCTCTTGAATGGTAAATTCTTTTTGAACTAGGGTTTGATCTCTCTTTCTCTTGGAATTGGTAAGGAAAATTATCATTTGTTAGTTACTTATTTCTTGTTCTTGGTTATTTTTGGTTGAAACCCTTGGAGGAGTATGTTGCATACACCCTCCATTAAGCTTCATCTCATTTTCTAAGCTTATAAGTCATTTTTGGACAAGGGTTGCTAGGAAGAATACACATGTATATACCCTCCTAGATTTACCCTAGTTTGATTAGCACGCCCTAGGGAGTAAGAGGATTTACACCCCTAGGTATCTTGTTGATCTAAATTTTGTTTTAAATACTCCATTCACTCAAATTTTAAAGGCACTAATCTGATTTTTTTCACTGGTAAACGTGTTTTGGTGAGATATCAATCTTGTTCAAGTTGGAATCTTTTGTGGATGCCTTGATGTTGCTAAACCCTCTAGGGTGTCTTAGTTCTCTTGGTATTATTGGATCTATAACAACTTAAAATATACATCCATTAGGGATGCAGCAAAACATATGCTTTTCTTGACTTTAACTTGCAATTTGACTGTGGAAATTTACTAGTAACCCATTATTTTAATTCTGCTGCTAATTGGTGAAATTTTGGTTGGATTACTTGTTTATTTTCATGGTTAAAATTGGTTGTTATAGAAAAACATTTCTACATCCACTTGGTTTTCAAAAATATAATTTGAAAATTTATCATAAAATCCATATAATACCACTAAAAGTTGTGCTAAAGTGTTGAGAACTTATCTACATGTTTTGTGCTTCATAGCTCAACTAATCTTTGATACTTTAAGTGGTTTAATCTGAAGTAGTTACTTGATTTAATTCCTTATATATATCTTTGTTTACTGCTGCAATTAGGGACAATGAGCTTAAATTTCTTGTCCACTTGACATATATCTCATGTAGTTGGTTTCCTTTTGTCTTGGGAAGGTACTATCATCATCCATAGGTGCTTGAACTTCTTGGAAACCAATGACTGCCATCGAGAATCATTTCCAACCCTGATTCCATCTAGAAACTTGACCTATAGGGGAATTCATCTCATCATCTCACTTTCTGTCTCATTTCCCCCTAGGGTCATTGGGATTCCCCCCTTGAGGTGATTAATTCATCTCTAAACTGATGCGAATACCTATCTAAGGTGACAATGTGTAGGTTTTTTATTATTTTTTTCCATATTGTGGTTTGGGTCGAGATTTTCCCAACCTACAAATTATTCAATAACATTTTTTTGTCGTTTCCGGGGAGGATTTTGAATCCTCTTTTGAGCCCTAACGACACTTTGGACAACTATCTCAAAGCCTTTTCCCCTAGCTTTCCTAGCGACTCCAATTGAAGGATGTTCCCCTTCCACATTTTATGATCTCTTCTTGAAGATCATATGGCAACTCCACGTTCCCAGAATTTGTCTTTCCTTAATAATTTTCCCCCGGGGAGATTCAAGCCTTCTAAGTTTTACTAAAGAAGGCCTCCCCTTGAGTCTCCTGCTGTTAAGACCATTTTACACAATACCCTTCCCTTTGATCTAATGGCTCACCATTGGGAAAAGGACCTTTATAGACCCATGAATATGGCCACCATCCCTTGATACCCCAACACAATGTCAAAAGAGTCTCACAAATGGTTGTCATAGTTTCCAGGAAATAATGTCACCACTGTTGATGATCATCTCTACGCCATATGTCGAGACATGGAAAATGCATAAGTGGAACATGAGGATGTAGCAATGAGGTTACTAGCCTCATCTTTGACCGAAGATGTGTAGAGATGGTTCAGAGGGATATCGAACAATCGCATAGCATCTTATGAGGATTTTTCCAAGTTATTCAATGTGATGCTTGAAGCTTAATTCAATCATATAAAGAAAAAGGAGAATGAGACACAAAGTGAATTTGACATAAGGTTTGACAGATTTTACAATGAAATACCGACAAATTTGTATCCTACAACTGTAGTTGTTGTCTCCTCTATATAAATGCATTCGATGGGAAATTTCATTTCATTCTAAAGGACAAGAATCCCACCACCTTGGAACAATCCAAAGAGTACAGTATAGAGATTGAATAAAATATCCTTGACTCAAAGGTTGACACTTTTTAGTACCCTTGCATCAAGGCAGAGGCAAATACTAAGGCTTCTGGTAGAAATGCTCTTGATCCAATTTCCCTCTTGACTTGGAATAAATATCAGATGAGTACTCATTTATTCCAAGCATAGAATCAAATCATGGGTCAATTAACCATTGTGGAAAGAAATCACTCTTCCCCCAGACCTTAATTTGCTAGACAATAGAGAGATTCCATAGATTGGAAACCAAGGCCTCAACAAGAGGCAAAGTCCCCTGATACTTTGAAACTATTTATAATGTTTGACACAAATATGACACCCTCATGTTCGTTGTGCCAAGAACCTCACCGAGAGGATGAGTGTCCCCGAATAAACGAATATTATTCTGATAGTATGAATTTCATGGATATGATATGTAACTTCCAAGAGGAAGAGGTCACACCGGAACATATTGACAGAGCTAGAATATAGGGGGAAAGAGAGGGAATACTCGGGGCTCTAAATTAGTTGAAAGATGATCAAAGGAAGGAAATAAGGAAGAGGAAATATTTGACATACACTAGAAAAAATAAAGCTTCATCCCCTCCATCACAACCTACTTCTCATCCTCCATCTATAGAGAAGGTGGTCCCAACACTTCCACCTCCATTCCATGATTTGCTTCCAAATCCAGCTCCCACAGATGAGATTCATTTGAACATAGACATTGCAACCATGTTTGGAAAGTTGAATATGATGGTCCCTATTATAGAAATGTGCAAAATCCCTTTTGTAAGGAGGGAATTATTGAAGCTATTACAGGTACCAACTAAAAAGGAGGACCCTCCAATCATTTTGAACACCATGTATAACATAGTTACAACTTAATGAGAACCGTGACCTCAAAACGAGAACTCTGGCCCAAAAAAACCATATTTTTGCATAAAAAACATCAAAATCAACCCCCAAATCAAAAAGTGGTGCTACCGGTAGCACCAATTTTTAAAACAGGGTCACAATTACAACATTTTTCAAACATGGGATTCAAAACTTAGACAGTAGCTCAGAAAAACCTTAAAATCAACACCTAAAAACAAATAAGATGTTTTTGATTTTTTTTTCTTTTCAAAACGTTAAATTTTGAGATCATTTGAAATCGTATTTTTATCACTTGGTACCATTAAAACCAAAACCTCAAAATCAACCATCAAATTGAAAAGTATTGCTACCGGTAGCACCCATTCTAAAATTGGGGTATGAAAAAACGAGTGAGTTCAGGAGCGATCGGGAGCTGAGGACTGCTACTAGCCCTAGTCGGCCTCTGCCTCTGGCACAGGTCAGAGCCACTACAGTCCCGTTTCTTCAGCCGAGTAGTGTCACCACGGACTTCTGGAGCCCTTTCGGAGCACCCACGCGAATGTAGGATACGTTCAGATCTCGGCCAATGGATTCTAGCGAGGGCTCTGGCCCTCCTCCCCCGCCTGAGATCATAGCATTCAAAGCGTTGATAGCAACAGCCCAGAAACGACCTCTCACGGCCAGCCAACAGAAGTTTGTAAAGAAGCTTGACTCGATCCCCACGGTAGCCCTTCCTGAAGAAGAGACATGCAAAGCTGCCCTGAATCTCGCTGAGAGAGGGCTTATTGGTCAGTTCACGGGGCTCTGGCCGTCCCCAAAGTCAGTAGAAGATTGGACGCAAAGGAACTGGTCACCTCTGATCAAAGAGGGAGTCAAGAGCTATTTTGTGGGTAAGGGTTTCTTCACATTCGTTTTTGAAAATACAGAAGATAG
>ML796484.1:201652-214589 GCA_009831015.1 Picea engelmannii | reverse complement strand
GGCCGAGGGTTCGTCCAAAACCCTAGCTCCTTCTAGCCTATAAAAGAAGGGGTAGGGGTACCATTTGGAGGAGGAAAAAATATAGCGAAGAAACTCTGCCCATTTTCCGAATCCATTGTCCCAACCCTTTAGCCTTTCCTCATTCCAAAGGATATTTAATGCAAAGTAATTGGAGGACAAAAGAAGAGGAGCCCAGGATCAGGATCAAGGAGCGGTGGCCGGTCTAGAATTTGATTGTAAGTTGATTCATTTTTCAAATAAATAAAAGAATACTTTTCCCGTCCCAATGCATGAGTTATCTATGGTTTGGTTAACTTATGCTTAATTTCTAACCCTCAAGTAGAAAAGTAGTGTGCATGCATCGTTGTTTGTTTTGATTGCAGGTTATCTTTGGAAGGAGCAGCACCAACAAGCGGTCAAAAGTGCAACGAAGGATCTACACCAAACGTCAGTAACAAGGTTAGTAGTTCCTTTCCATGTATGTATTGTGAAAAGTTGTTGATGGAACAAAAATCTATGGGTCAGTTAACTAAAACTCCCAGCCATGCATGGCCGAGGGTTCGTCCACTCAACCACGCGACAGGGCCCATTCCTATTGGCCATTCACTAATCCTGTTGGGATTCGTCCTTCTTGGCCAGTCGCTAGCCCTGTCGGGGTTCGACGGTTGCAGAGCTGAACAATTTGACATCTCTGTAGTGCCGAGTCACAAATTACTTAGAGGCACCATGGTTATTTGACCTGTGATCATGACCCACGATCACATGGGAGTAGACAGAGAAAGAGCTAGCTTACGCTAGGCCTCTGTAGATATTTTGGGGGCTCTGATTCTGCAGAAAGCAATGAAAGATTTGATTATGGTAGTGGGTGCATTACAAATTAGTATCAGAGCATGGTTACAACACTTGGCCTGCTTGGGCTCAGGCACGAGCCGCGTAAGAATATATTGTTATCTGTGTTTTCTCCTTAAGAAGAAGGATTGCAGAATGAAACTGTAATCTGGGAATTTTTTTTCTGTAACCCCTCTGTTAAAATAATAACTACTCTTCTAGGAGTAGGGATGCACTGATCATTATCATTGATAATATCTAAGTGAAAATGACAGAGGTGGAATAAATTATGCCACAAAGTTGCACAAGCCAGACAAGGGACATGAACTGCATTGTCCTGTTTTAGTGTTACGATGGCTACCTACTAAAGTAGGTAGAGTCTCTTGCAATTGAGATGGTTGGATAGATAAGGATTAAGACCCAAATGAAAAAAAAAACCATGTTATATGGGCATACATGTGAAAATATGAATTATGTACTGGGTATAAATAAATATAAATATTGACTAACAACCAGCGTTTGTCTTTTCACTCAAGCGGACGATCAGCCGCGGGAATTTACAGACGCAGAAAATGGTGACTCACCAAGAGATGGGAGAAGTCTACCACAATAGAGATGAAGAGTCTGATGAAAGAAGAGCAATAGGGACCCCTCCAGATCTAGCTGAGACTGTGAGGAGTCTCATGGTCGAATTGCAAAGCTGCAAGGTCAATAATGAAAGGATGATGAAAGAACAAGAAAAGAAAACTGAAATCAATGCAGTTTTACTGTAGAGCTTATCCGACCTACAATGACAAATGCAGCATGAACCCGGGATGCAGAAACATGGTCATATCATTGGCCATACTGAGAGGAGGACCTCAAGGAATGTCCACCCTAGAGGTAAAGGACCAGTGCCAGACGATTCTTCTGAGAAGGAAGTTGGCGATTCAAAAAGCTCTTCCAGCAGTAGGACCGATTCCTATTCTCGAAGAAAACAGAAGAAGCAAAAGACTTCCAAGGGTCATAAATTTGAGGAATTCAGAAAGGCCAAACCTCCCTCCTTCTATGGTGAGATAAAGAAGGGAGAGGAAGCAGAGGCCTGGCTACTTGGACTGAAGAAATATTTCAGAGTCCATGATTTTTCAGAGAATTTGAAGGCCCGAGTGGCCACTTTCAATCTGAACGGAAAAGATTCCATCTGGTGGGAAGTTCTTAATAATGTGAAATGGGTCCACGAGGAGGACCTGTCCTGGAAACAGTTTGAGAAATAATTTTGGAAGAAGTATTTGTCGAAAAAATATTTCGACGAGAAGACTAAAGATTTTTATGAACTCAAACTAGGGAAACTCACTATAGAGGAATATGTCAACAAATTCCTCGACTTATTGAGATATGTACCCTACATCAAAGCAGAGAAGGAAAAGGTGCAACACTTCATCAGTGGGCTACCCAAGGAATACCATAACAGAATTGAATTTGATGAGCCAAATACATTAGAAGACACTATTTGAAAGGCAACATATTGTCATAAACAATATGGACATCGGGCAGAGTCTCGTGGAGACTGGAAACAGAAGAGTAGTTCGAGATTTCAGAAAAAGGGGATCAAATCCTTAGGATTTAAGAACTACAAGAAGAACCCTAAAATGAACTTTCCAACCCAGAGTGTAATCCAATTGAACTTTCCCTCATCGGGAAGAAATAAAACTTCTGGACCTATACCAGTAAAGACTGATAACCCAAAGAGAGAACCTCTGAAATGTTGGGGTTGCGGAGAAGAGCATCTCCTGAGAGACTGTCCACACTGACAACAAAATAGTCGGAAAGTTTATAACATTTAGGAAGCTACCACAGTCAATGATGTGGCAAGGAGTGTGCCACATATTTATACAGCCTTGGATAATAACCAAGCTGACCACCAAGCTTCAGTGGTGGAAATAGAAGGTATGATTTTCAACCAGCCGGTGTCTGTTTTGATTGACCATGGTTCAAATTTGAGTTATATAACCCCTAACGTTGTTGATAAGTGTAAACTATAGCCACAAAAACAAACCAAGCCATGGTTGGTACAGTTAGCCATTGACACCAAAAGAAGGGTAGCAGAGGTCATACCAGCCTGCCAATTAATGTTGGGTGAATTCCCCACCCAAGCAACCCTTAACATATTACCCCTGGGATCATACGATCTGTTGATTGGTATGGATTGGCTAGCTACCCATAAAGCCAGACCGGACTGTTACCATAAAACCTTGGAGTGTGTAAGTAAATAAGGGAGAAGGATAACCCTTCAAGGGATCCGAAAACCTGTCTCAATGAGGCAAATATCATCCCTTCAAATGAGAAAGTATTGCCAAAAAGGATGTCCCCTATATGCAATACAGGTGTTGAAAACAATCGAAGGTGATAAACCAAGCCCTGATGATCACCCTATCTTGAGAGAATACATAGATTTATTTTCGGAAGAGGTACCGAGTCTACCTCCAAGAAGAGACATTGACTTCTCGATAGAACTTGCACTAGGAGTGGTGCCAGTGTCTAGGACACCCTACCGGATGAGCACACCTAAGTTAGTGGAACTCAAATTGCAATTGAAATAAATGATGGATAAGGGTTATATTTGACCTAGCATGTCCCCATGGGGAGCACCAGTCTTGTTTGTGAAAAAGAAGGCACCCTTAGACTGTGTATATATTATAGACAACTGGATAAAGTAACCATAAAGAACAAGTACCCCTTGCCCAGGATCGATGATCTATTCGATCAGTTGGGAGGTGCGTCTATTTTCTCAAATATTGACTTGAGGTCGGGATACCATCAAGTCCGAATCAAGGGTGAAGACATCCATAAAACTGCTTTTCGGACACGGTATGGTCACTATGAGTTTGTGGTAGTTCCATTTGGGTTAACCAATTCCCCTGCCACTTTCATGTGCTTAATGAACAATGTACTCAATAAATTTTTAGATAAATTTGTACTATTTTTTATTGATGACATATTAATCTACTCTAAGAATAGAGAAGAACATGAAGAGCATCTTAGACTTGTGCTGCAAGTGATAAGAAAGCATCAGCTCTATGCTAAATTCAGCAAATGTGACTTCTTCCAGAAGCAAATACATTACTTGGGACATGTTTTGTCTAAGGAAGGGGTAGCAGTAGATCCTAACAAGATCAGGTCTATCATGGAATGGCCTACCCCAAAGGATGTTTCAGACATCAGATCCTTTATGGGATTAGAAAGATACTATAGAGATTTATAAAAGGATTCTCCAAGATTGGTTGTCCAATCACTACCCTCCAGAAGAAGAGGACAAAATTCCTGTGGACACAGAAATGTGAAGAACGATTCCAAACCCTGAAACATCTATTGACCCATGCACCCGTGTTGAAAATCGTTGACCCAGAAGCTGACTTCCTTGTGTGCACAGATGCCTGTAAGGAAGGGCTCAGAGGAGACCTTATGTAGAAAGGAAGTGTGATCTGCTATGAATCTTGAAAATTGAACGAACATGAAGTCAACTATGTGACTCATGATCTAGAACTGGCTGCCATAGTTCATGCCTTGAAAATGTGGAGGCATTACCTCTTGGGAAGAAAATTTGTACTTATGACAGATCATTGTGGATTGTGATATTTGTTTGACCAACCAAAGCTCAATGCCAGACAAGCTAGATGGATGGCCCTCCTTAGCGAATTTGATTTTGAAATCAAACACATTAAAGGGAAATAAAATAGGGTGGCCGATGCCCTTAGCAGAATCATGAAAACAATTCACCTGGCAATGGTGAGTACCTGCGAGACAGATGTCAAGAACAGAGTCAGAAATGCACAAGAGACAGATCCCTTCATCCAGACCGTGACCCTGTACCTACAGCAAGAACCCGCTGGAGTAAAATATGAAGGCTACCAGATGACCGAAGGAGGTCTTCTCACTTACAGAGATAGACTGTACATTCCAAATTGTGACGACTTGAAGAGGTTCATTATGGATGAACTACATAAAAGACCATATATTGGTCACCCAGGATACCAGAAAATGATCACTGCCACTTAGAAACAATTTTATTGGCCTGGATTGAA
The DNA here is from genome assembly GCA_009831015.1 of Picea engelmannii. Classification (NCBI taxonomy): domain Eukaryota; kingdom Viridiplantae; phylum Streptophyta; class Pinopsida; order Pinales; family Pinaceae; genus Picea; species Picea engelmannii. Next base: position 209,700 of record ML796484.1, on the reverse strand, counting down.
GAAAGACACAGCCAAATATTTGGCCCGATGCATAGAGTGCCAACAGGTTAAAGCAAAACATTGACACCCAGCAGGACTATTGCAACCTTTACCCATCCCAGAATGGAAATGGGAAACCATCTCCATGGATTTTATCACTGTATTGCCAACTTCAACCAAACAGAATGACACCATTATGGTAGTGGTGGATAAACTGAGCAAGTCTTCTCATTTCATCCCCGTCAAATCAACCTGCAAGGTGATAGATATCGCTCAGGTATTCATGAAAGAGGTATTCAGATTGCACGGTATGCCGAAAGAGATAGTGTCTAACAGAGACACAAAATTTACTTCCAATTTTTGGAAATCACTGATGGTTGGTTTAGAAACCAAATTGTTGTTTAGCACCACCTATCACCCTCAAACTGACAGACAGACAGAAAGAGTGAATCAAATATTAGAGGATATGTTAAGGATGCATGTAATGCATCAACCCAGGAAATGGGAAGACTACCTACCATTGGTAGAATTCACCTACAACAATGGATACCAAGCATCTTTAAAGATGAGTCGCTTCGAGGTCCTCTATGGTAGGCCCTGTCGAGGTTCGACGATTGCAGAGCTGAACAATTCGACATTTTTGTAGCGCCGAGTCACAAATTACTGAAAGGCACCATGGTTATTTGACATGTGATCATGACCCATGATCACATGGGAGTAGACAAAGAAAGAGCTAGCTTACGCTAGGCCTTTGTAGATATTTCAGGGGCTCTGATTCTGTAGAAAGAAATGAAAGATTTGATTATGGTAGTGGATGCGTTACAACATTTTTTCAAAAATACTCCAGCATATGATTTCTTAGCACTCCCTTGGAGATGTTATCTCCTTGATATTCAGGTTTTAGGAACTCCTTAGAAAATGTAGAATTCAAGGACATGGCCTTAAACCATTTTTCTCCATGAACATGTATCTATGTGGATATATAAATAGTTTTCTTTGAAACCTCAAACTCCAATGCACCCACTTTAGTCTTTGTTCCACTGAAATTCAGTGCAAACTGCTTGGCAACCTCGGAATGTCCTCTTTGCATTTTCACACAAAAAACTAGGCAGCCCACTCTCTGAAATGCTTCTCTGAAAAATGGTTATGAGTATATAAGTTGTAGGTCATGGGGCTCAACCCTAACAATTTCCCCTCCTTTTTTAACCTTATTACCTTGTTGATTGTCCATGATAGATAATTTAAAACCCCTTTCCCTTCTAATAACAATTGCTAGCAAATGTATGATGTAAACAGGTAAATTTAGGTTTTTATGATATGATTTTGCACGGTTTAGGGTTTGTTGAATAAAGTATTCATGCACAGCAATGGTGCAGTGCTGAAAAATACTACAACTAGGAGATGAGAGGAGATAATAACAACCCTAAAATAGATTAGACTTCAATCAAGAAAAATATTCATGGAAATCTATGTAAAACAAAGAATTCACAGCGTGATCTCTCGGTTTGCAGCACAGAATCAAGTTTGTAGCGAATGGATTTAGTCTAGATTTTAGTCAAAGAGTTTACAAAGTGACAGGTATAAAAGGAAAAGTATTTTGAAATAGAGGATACTTCAAACCTGAGTGAAAATATAGTCAACGAGGGTTTTACTAAATGAGGAAAGAAAGGGTTCATAGCGTGTTCAATTTGCAGTGCATACAAAGAATACAGTCTGTAGCACTAACCATAATTCGTAGAAGATAAGTTCATGGCTATAATAAATGGTTGCAAATGATATTTTTGGTATAAAAACAAGAAACTTGGGTCTTCAAATGCTTAATATACAAGGACTGTAGAAACTGACCAAGTGAAATAATTTTGCAATGCAAATGCTATGGAACAGTTTGCAGCATGCAAAAAAATTGCATCAATTAGGGCCCAATTATAATCAACCTTCAGGAAGTGAAATTGAACATTTAAGAGGGGTACCTGATATATATGAAGCTCATTTGTTGTTTCATGAACTAAATTGACAGTTCCTAGAAGCCTTTAATCTACCTTCAACTCCTACAGAAAATTTGTAGTGCCACAATTTAAACCACTTCGTAATGCACTTTGTTCAAAATGATAAACCTACTTTTGAAACCGAGTTGAAGAGAAGTGATGAATAGATGGTGCTTAAAATAATAAAATACCAACTTCCATGTTTACAAAACATGATGGTATGTGATTAGTGCATGATGTACTTTCTTGATTCGCTGCGAACTTTTAGGAGAGTTTGCAGCAGGTTGACTTGACACATGACTTGACCCCCAAATGATTATATATGACATGAAAACCCTTTGCATACCTTTTTGAGACACACCACTTGATAATGATGACCTTTAAACCAAAATGTGTGACCAAAACTTTCCCCTTTTTTTTAGTGATGATAACCATTATCATGAGTACACCAAGAATCTTACATGGACTATGATCAGTTTTCTTGACTCATGATACAATCAAAATATGATTTATTGACATAAGACATGACTAAAAAACCTTAAATAAATTGACCCTATGAATCAAACCTAGAAGCTTAAAAATATTGACCCCTATACATCCTATGTGCTAACATCTGGGTCCACAGGGGATGGAGACCTCCCTGTGAGGATCCAAGAACATTGTAGTGCTAGTGCCTTATTCATTGGGCAAAGAGTCATTATTAAAAGAAAACAAAAATAACTAAACACATCAGTATTTACAATGAAATAAATCCACCCATGGCTTTTAGAAAAAGATTTTTTTTAGAAAATTCCCATTGAATGGGCCACTAGAAATTTTAGCATCCTCCAAATTTTGTATCTTAAAGTATTATTTTTCAAAACTTCAGAAATTTTAAAAGGTCCAACCCAAAGAGATTATAAGTTATCATGTTTTCCTTTATCCTACCTTTGAACATCCCACTTGAGTACTAGGTCTCCAAGATGAAAATCTTCGTTCTTCACCTTCTTGTCAAAAATTTCTTTGATTTTTTGTTGATGATTGTGTGTTTTATCAAACAGTTGCTCTCTAGTTTGTTTCACTTCCACAAGTTTAGGCATCCTTCTGATCATGTCATATGATTCCCATTCTTGATATTGAAGAAATTTTTCCACAACTAAAGCTAACTGAGCAGGGAAAACAACTTCAGTTCCATAAACCAGCTGAAATGGTGTGGTACCAATTGACCTCTTGGTGGTTACTCTATCTGCCCAGAGGGAAAACTTCAACTTAGAATCCCATGACTTCTTATTGTCTTCCACCAAATTTTTGATAATATTTACTAAGATTTTGTTGGAATATTATTCTAATACATTACCTTGAGGGTGATATGGAGTGGAATGGATAAGTTGAATACCAAATTTTTCACAAAAATTCACCAGGGGCTCATCTTTGAAAGTTGTTGCATTATAAGTGACAATTTTATTTGGGAAACCAAACCTTGACATAATATTTTCCAAGAAACTAATAATTACTTTGTGTGTTGCATTCCTGGTGAGAATGGATTCTATCCATTTGGTAAAGTATTCAGTAGCAGTTAGAATCCAACGGTGTTGAACACTTTAGGATGGATGAATTTCTCCAATAAAGTCTAATCCCCATTGTTGGAAAGGGCCAGATACCACAATTGGTTTCAGAGGAAAAGACTTGAGTTGTTGTTTACCTGAGAATTTATGAAATTTGTCACATGTCTGATCTTTTCACACACATCAGTGAATAAGTTGGGCCAAAAATACCTAGCTCTGAGTATCTTGTATGTTGTGGTTCTCCATAAGTGATGACATCCACATAAACTCTCATTAAATTCAGTCATAATTTATTTTGTCTCCTCTGGATTTAAACATTTTAAAAGAATCCCTGAAGGATCCTTCCAATATAGAATCCGATCAACAATACAATAACTGATTGCTTTAAGTTTCAGATCTCTTACTTTGGTCTTCTCAAGTCCAGTAGGAGGCTACAAATTCTGCAAGAAATAGATGATGTTCTTGTACTAGCTGCATTCTGCCAAATTTGAGTTAATTTGCAGGTTGTTTTTTTGAATATCAGATTGTTTATTTACATAGTTAGTGCCCATAAACTTTACTCTCAATGCCTTACAATTTGATTCAGCTAGTAATCTATCCAATCCTTGACCTTTTACCAGCTTGGTGGGCTTCACCTCTAGATCAAACTCTAAAATATTAGCAATCCACTTTCTTATTTTCCCATCTATATCAGGTTGAATCATAATTTCTTTAATAGAACTTGAAGGAACATAAGAAATTATTTTTGAATGGAGAACATTCAACCTAAAAGCCTTAAGAACTTTGACTAAATCATAATCATGTTTCTCCATAATTGCATACATGACTTCAGAATCTCTCAAGGCCCTGCTGAAAAAGGAAATAGGTTGCTCCATACCATCTAAATTCTTCTGAATAAGGAAAGCAACTAGTGTAATATTGGAGGCAAAATAAAAAATCAGAAATTCCTTTGAGTAATCAGGATTGATCAGAACAAGAGAATCAACCAATGCTTGCTTTATATTCTCAAAAGAACTCCTAGCTTCTGGTTTCCACTTTACTTCATTTCATTTTCTCAACATGGCAGTGATGAATTTCACTAACTCAACAAAGTTAGATATAAATCTCCTCAAAAAGTTTATCTTACCTAAGAAGGAATGAATTTATTTCTTAGACCTTGGAAGAGAAAGAGATTTGATATCCTCTACCCTATTGAGGTCAATTTTTATTCCTTCATCCGATACAATGTGTCCTAGTAGCTTACCCTCCTTCATGGAAAAAAGATACTTTTGGTATTTAGGGACAGCCCATACTTTTTTCAATTCAAAAACACCTTCTTTATATGTTGGTAATTCTCTTTATTAGACTTGGAAAACACTATAATATCATCCAGATAGATAACCACAAACTTTTCTTTCTCTCCAACAAATGCAATGTTCATTGCATGTTGGAAAGTTTCCCCTGCATTCATAAGACCGAATAGCATCTTGGCATACATGAATATACCCCAGGGAGTGGTGAATGTTGTCTTCTCTATGTCCTCTAGCAACACATAAATATGATTGTAGCCCAAAAACCCATCAATCATTGAAATCATCATTGAGTTTGTCACCCTTTGCAACATGTGTTCCATTTTGGGTAAAGGGTAGTTGTCTTTTCTAGAAACCTATTTAGATTATTGAAGCCAACACAAATATTGATCTCACCATTCTTCTTATGACAGAGACCAAATTAGCTACCCAATCAGAATACCTCATAGGTATAATGATTTGAGCATCAAGTAGCTCCTTGATCTCTTTCTCCATAATAGGCAATAACATTGGGTTAATATGCCTGAGCTTATGTCTGAAAGGCTTAGTGTCATCTTTGAAAGGTATAATATGCTCAATGATTCTAGTATCATAAGTCTCCAGTTCTTCACACTTCCATGCAAACACGTCAAAAAATTATTTCAACAATTTGACATATTCAGCCCTATGATCTTCTGATAGGCTACTGGAGAGTTTAACATATTTGTTCTCTCCTTCAGTGCCTAAATTACAGTCTATGAAGTCTTCATTTTATTTATAAATACTCACCTTCACAACAAAAACAACATTATTATCAATAAACCTTTCTAAGGGAAACAGTCCCTTAGGAATGTGATTGCTAGGAAATTGAACAATTTTATGATCTACAATTTTGTTCATAAATTTATAAGCATGTAATTTTTTGTCATCATCTGAATCTTGGTCAATATGGAAGGAAAACAATTCATCCACTTTTTCCAAAAACCTATATAGTTCTTTATCATCTTCAAAAACCTTCCAGTTCTTGACATTATCATGTATAGCAGGTTTGTATTTTACCTCAACATTATACTTAGGTTTGGGAGGTAGGGGAATTTTAAAATTGTTGGAAAAAACAACTAAGGAATAAACAAGTGTATTAGCCTCTCTCGGAACAAAATATATGTTAAAGGATGATAAGAAGTTATCAATGAGGTCCAAAACCTCATTTCTATAAGCCTTCAGTCTAGAATTTTTTTTTTTTAAATATTTTTTACTTGATGCACAGTCCATTCTGCATCTCCAAATACTGCCACTCCCTGAATTTTCATGTCCTTTGTAGCTCTAAGCCCCAAAACAAAGGCTTCATATTCTGCAATATTGTTTTTTGTTTCAAATTCAAGCTTGAAGGAAAGAGTTGTAACATCCTGAGAGGGAGAAATAAACACTACCCCAACACCAGCACTATCCTTGGAAGATGCCCATCAAAATACATTTTCCACAACTGAAAACACTATCTAGTTATTTCACATTTTGTTGAAGACTGATTTTTTTATCTCTAAGGGTGGCTGAGGGGACTTAATAAGATGGAGATATTTGACCCAAAACAATATCAACAACATAGATGGGATGGTTTTTTAGTTTATTCTCATCACTTATGATATATGCAAGTTGAGCTTCTCTATCCAATCTCTTGTTCTCACCCCCAAAGATTGGTATTGTAGCATAAGAAAGATCCATTTGTAAAGTTCCTCCTAACCTCTTGATCCATGATATACATAGTAACATCCAAAATTTGGGGGGTACATCTACAACTACAATGTCCATGACCATGCTTCATAGGTAATTGGAAACATGTGACAATGTTGGACACACTGATTAGACTGAGAGGGGGGGTGAATCAGTGTGAGGGCTATTTTTACTCTTCTCACAAAATTTTTGTTAGAAATCACCATTCACAACATCATTACTTATTAATTCCATTCATACTTAATTTTTTGCAGTAAATATATCTCAATTACATACATTAACAATAAATAGCTATGCACCATCACAATAAATAACACAAGGAACACCAAATATATGTATAATTTTATTTTGTATTACGAACTACAATCCTTGGGTTTTATCAACACCAAATGAAATAGAGCACCAACTCTCAATTCAATACCTAGCCTTTGTATCTCAGCACCAACCGAGATGTGAGGAATCCAACCCTCAAGTACGAGACTCGGCTTGTAGAAAGAAAGAAATCTGTCATATTGTACCAACAATCTGTAACAATACAAGTGCATCAACTATGCACAAATTCTCTCATAAATATCATCATCCAAATATTATATGTATCTTTGTAACATACCTAGTTTATGTGATCATATACTTGCAATCCTTCCTTAACTTCAACAACAAGAAACTAGCATTTTCATCAAACTTTACTTTAGTCTCACATGACTAATTTTGGATTAGTCAACAACCCTAACTTGAAACAATCATAAATACATATTTGTAATGAATAAAGTTATGAAAATGGTACATAATGTTCTTCAGTGTCTTGTCTACAATTCCTCCAGGTTTCACTGCTTGGAACCTCCCATAAATGGGGTTATACCAAAAATGGCATACCTTGTTGAATTCTGGCTTATTCTAGTGAGCGAACTTGTAGAGCATGCCCCGCATGGAATATTTTTTGTATGGATATTAAAATGGTAAAAAACATACTACAGACTGTACTATAACTAATACATTTGGTCTTACTGAATTTGGATATGTTAAGAAGAATTTATGATGTTTTTACTCGAAACTCCCGTTTTAGACTAGTTTTAGGACTAGACCCAAACCATATTTTCCATTGAGTGTAACTCCAAAAATACAATGATCCACAAGAGAAAATTTTTATCACAGTTACTTGGATATGTTTTCTCAACAACCTCCATATTTCACTATCTGAATCATTCTAAAAAAAAGTTATTTCCAAAATGGTGAGATGGCCTGTAAATAACATACCTTAGAAAGCATCATCAAAAGACTTTATCCTCCCTTGAATTTCGGCCTTATTTACTTCACCTTCCCTCTGAAATTATCCATAGATATTTTTTGGTTACCTAAGTCACTTGTAGATATTCAATATTTTCAATGGATACTAATGGGAGACCCTTGCTCTCTTATTTATACTCTCCAAGTAGCTTCCTCTAGAAGTATCCACTTAACCACTTTGTCCACTTAACTTAACCCCTTTCCACAAATAGTAAGTTCTCCACTCCTAGTTGCAACTAACTTTATTATTTAATTAATTT
>ML796484.1:187577-201602 GCA_009831015.1 Picea engelmannii | reverse complement strand
TTTTCCCTTAACTAACTTCTTGTTCACTTAGCCACTTTTTTCACTTAACCACTTTATCCACAAATAGTAAACTCTCCAATTATAGTTGCAACTAATTTATTTTTAATTGTTTTATTGTTGCAACCACTTAACCCATGACTAACCACTTTGATTGGTCAACTTCTTCTAGGATATTCTAGAATAATTTAACTTATTTGGCCTTCTAGAGGATTCTAGATAACTCATGAGGGTTCTCCAACTTCACATGGACATAACTCTCTAACCATAAGGAGTTATGTGACTTTCCACATATCCACCGGAAACAACATGACATATATTATCCATATGGGATAGTTTCTCTTGCAAATTCATGGATATTCATTACATTATTCCTTAATCAAACTTGGGTTCCCTAAATACACTTCTAGGATACCTAACCATTTGGAATTCACAAAGTGTCTTCCCATGAGGGATTTCACCATAAGGGGACCACTTTGAGAACTTTATCCAAGAGTGTCTTCCTGTGAGGGATTTCACCATAAGGTGACCACTTTGGATTTTATTCATTTGGTTATTCCTATAAACCATGACAAGAAAACAATGACCAAACTTTACATCATCCCGTATATACATCAATCCATGACAATACATCACTATGATACCACTTGACATCTTTGACATCAATTACATCTATGACACCATAAGCCATCAATCAATACATCAATGATACTATGACAAGACATCAATCATTTGACATCAATGACAACATAATGCAACATAAAACTAGTTCTTTAATGACTTCAAGACATTTTACTTTTCTTGAGTCAAAATAATACAAGTCATGATAAGATTTAGTTATTTCCAGACCCAATTCATCCATGACAGTCTTAGGCATCAAATTATGGGATGCACCCAAATCCATAAGACAATTGTGAAAAATCTTGTCATGTACATTCAAAGAAATGTAAAATGGAGGAGAAGAATCATCTTTGTCTTCTACCCGTGGTCCTAATATAAATGCAGGATTCTCATCCTGCAAGTTAACTAAATCTGATGAAGGGGGATAAGATTTAGGCTGTAACATCCTTGAGATGGATTTTTTAAAGTATTCATTTTTCATCAATTCAAGGAGTGGGGACAGGAATCTTGATTTTCTGGATTTCATTCTCAAAATTAAAATAAGAATGGGACTTTTGGATTTCTTTTACCTCTTGAGAAGGAGCCTTAATTATGGGATGATTTTTTTGTTCTCCTGCTTCTTTTTTGGGTCCAACCACAACTTTTCAAGGATTAGTTGTCTTTTTAGGTTGAATAGATGCACTTGGTTTTCTAATCTTCTTCTTTGATCTCAGATTGTACTTGTTTTGAGCTTCAAATTGATTGACTTGTTCTCCTTTATATAATTCATCAAACTAATTTCACATCAAGGACTCTTCATAAGCACTCTATTTTAAATGAGGAGAGGTAGTTGTATCTCCTAAACAATGAATTTCCTGGTCTTCATCCTGATTATTTCCTTCTTCATCATCAACCAAATTTTTTTGTAGAGGATCTTGAACTTTCTGATATTCCCTATTTCTCTAATCTCTCTGCAATATCTGAGGTGTATTTCTCAGCCTTATAATTAAATTGATTTTTGTTTCTAAAGTCTTGAGGATTTCTATTGGATTGCCTCCCTTCAAGCTTTAACCTTTCCATCTCTACAGATAATGACTTGACCAACTTGGTCAACTCATCAACCTTTGGATCAATACCTGAAGCATCTGAAGATGAAGCTTCTATGTTTTGTTTTTTCATATCCCTATTAGATCTGCCCCTAAACTTATATGTTGCTAGTATATTTGATTCAACCTCCAGGGAAACATCTTGCATATGAGCCATTGTTGCAGACCTTCTTTCTCTCAACAATAGAAATAATTCTGGGTCAAAATCACTTGCATAATTTATTTTTGCAGAGGTCTCAATGGGATTAACATCAGTAGGAATTTTGTTTTACATATTAATAAATCTTTTTGCGAAATATGACACAGATTCACCCTCTTTCCTCTTGAGAGCCCCAAATTTTGTAATGTAATACAAGAAATATTTTTTGTCACCCCAATGCGTAAAAAAGGCATCATCTAGGGCCTCAATTCCAACTATTGATCTAGGGGATAAAATTCTAAACCACTTATGGGATTCCCCATCTAGGTTTTGCACAAAGACCCTCATCCAAACATGTTCATTTTCAATGTTCAGATTATCTTCATAACTGTAAAAGGAAGCAAGATGTTCTTCTACAATAATATCTTCTTCTCCAGTAAATTTAGGAATGTACTTAAGGTAATCTCCAACTGGGAGAACCTTCATGGGTTGAGGAAGCACTAATGGTGCTTATTATCCCCATTTTTTGGATAAATAAGAAGATGATGTCTTGAGGCCCTCAAGTTGAAGATATGGAGTGTCGAGAGACTACATGACCAGCAGTACCATTTTTCACAGATGGAAAACCCACTCACCACCATAGATGGTCACAGTTTTACAGATGGAATCCACCACACCAGTTGGCTTCTGGAAGGTAGTGGGCCTTGCTCCATGAGGTACAATTCAGTATTATGGTGAGCATCATTTCAATATCTAAGCCATTTAATTATGTTGTATCGTAGATTGCTCTAGATTTCATGATATGTGCTTGGACATTATGGCTTTTTCCCTGCTTCACCTTGGTGGTTGACATTTTTCCCTAGTAAGTGGTCTTATTTGTGAATGGGTTTTATACTGGGAAATCCCTTAATGAGCCATCATATCATTCTTGACCATACTTACCATTTTCCATCAGTATTCCCCTCCATTTCCTTATCTCTTGGAATTTTAGCGTGTATTGACCCAAGAAGGGGTTGTCCCTCATTATATGGGAAGAAGGGGCTAAAGGCCTAGAGGGGTTGGTGTTGGGTAAAAGATAAAAACCTTGTATAATCCTTCCAGATGCTTCACCTAGGGATCACCCAAGAAAGCAGCGAAACACTTATCTTTGAATAAAAGGGGACCTATAATATAATAAAAATTGCTTGAAAGTTTAGTTGAAGGATAAGAGGTCTCATCACAAGTCATCCTATCACATCCATGGATATCTAGTGGTATGACATTGTCATCATCTAGTCCCCAAACCAGAGCAATGACTCTCAGTTGCATGGCTGAGAGAAAGGGGGGCTCATCATGACCCATCCTTCTCATTTCCATTAGGTATTTGTGGGTGACATTTCCACCACCTGGTCACCATGCAAGGGAAGTGACCCTCAATCTCTCCTTATGCTATTATGAAATAAAATATAAAGAAATAAAGATAAAAGGCAAATGATGAGCTTGAAAAAAGTGCATTACGGACGAAGGTACCACACACCCTCTACAAAGCCACCCATGAATGAGACATTATGAACCCTAGTATGTCATGAGCCCTATGCCCTTTGATTCTTGATCCCATCCACCTCATACACTTTACATGGATTAGAGAAGGACCTCTTGGAATCTCTCCTTGACCTAGGGAAAGACCTACCCAATAGGACACCTAGTCAACCCTCCCATTCTTAAGCTTGACAAGTTGCATAATGTCTTTGAGTTGTTAATTATTTGATATGGTGATATTTGATGCCCATACTTGGATCGATTATTTATTGATTGGATTAAATTATCATGATGTTATGACTTGATATCCTTGGGGGTTGTGCTCATTTGTCTTTGCAGCACCTAGTTGGTGGACAATTTTGGGAGAACAAGCCTTTCTTGGGATTCCATAGGGCTACAATCCCACAGGTTGGATGTCAGGGGACTACATGCTAGATGAGAGAGAGATGACTTGGGAGGCCTTTATGATGATTTGGACAACCTATCCCACCCATTACGTGCCAAAATATTTTCCCAGGAGGGGAAAAACGTTCCATTTTTTAGCTTGACGTCATGATCTTGGGAGCTAGGGCATGGTGGTGAGGTGCCACTCTTTGACACATGGAAGTTTGAGGAGGAGAAGGGTATTCACCCTGATATGAGTGTCTATATTCTTGACACATGACCTTTGGAGGCCCATCCATGCTTCTCCAACACCAATGACTTTCTCAAAGTGACAAAACATCCCCTAAAGGGGTGACGTCCTCCTAATTTAGGGTTTAATTTGTGCAAAAAATTAAATTTTAAGTGAATTGTTTAATATTATTCTGTTAAGGGGGGGGGGGGTATTAGGGTTGTTGGCCCTAATCTTGTGTTTTATTCCTTAATTTGTTGACAAGTTATGTTGGTTAAATTTTTGTATAAATAAAGATCATAAGATCTCAATTTAATCACAACTCTCCCTCTTGTGAGAGGCTTAGTATGAAATTTTCGAGCCCCTTGGATATTCTATCTCTTGTGCACTTTTGTATGGATATAATTATAAATTTTTAATGGAATAAGTGATGCGCTAGCCTTGGAAGGTTATTTTCTAGCTCTTGTGGTGGATTGTCTTGGCATTTCTCTTGATCTTGGTATGGTTTTTTACTCTCTTGCTATCATTTTTCAAGTTAAAGTATTGTTATGCTAGGATATAGGTGGGAATTATAAGGGAATACACCCCCACCATAGTCTTCATAATTTTTGCTTCATCTCATTGATTGTACAAGGGTTTTCTAAGAGAAGTATAAGGGCATACACCCTCTTAGTTTAAACCCTAGCCTAGAGAACTTGCCTTGGGAAGTAAAAGGGCTTACAACCCCAAGGAGGTAGCTTCTATAAGATCCTTTTGACTCCATTAACCAATAGTTAAGGCACTATCCATACTCTTTTTTTCATTGGAGATATAAAATCATTGCCTTGGGAAATGTAATCTTTGACCTTTTGAAAGTTCTCTTGCTTGAAGTTGATTTGTCTCATTGAGAGGAGTCTTCCCCCATTAGGGAATCCCCTCTCTCCAAAAACTCTAATTTTTGTCACAAAATTTAACTTACATCCATTAGGTATGCATAACCCTAGCTACTAACACTCTCATAACTCATAATCTAAGCCTAGACTAGCTCTCTAACTTTGCTCATTTGGTCTACTAACTAGGATGCATCTTTTGAACTAGTCATTGGAAAATTTTCATGGTTGATTTTGTTGTTGTTTGCCACTAAATGCTATAGACATAAGGCTGAAATTTTCAGCAGAAAACACATGTTACAACAGCCATCTTATCTAGCTTCTTAAGTGCCTTGTTTCAGCCTATGTTCATTATTAAATTTGATGTTGACTTACTTAACTAGTCTAGATCTTCACATGCTGATTTTAAATGTTTTATTTGCTAATATAAGCTGATATATACTGCTGAAAATTACGGACAACAATATTAATTTGTTGATCTGACTAACATATATCATTGCAAAGCGTGTTTTCTTGTGTCTCGGGTAGGTACAACCATCCGGAGAAAAACTATACATGTGGAGCAATTATTTCTTGACTTGCAAGGAATCTCTCCCTACCTTTATTTCCATTTAGACTTGACCTCTAGGGGATTATTTTACACTTCCCTCCATCTCCATCTCAATCCCCCTAGGGTCATCAGGATCACCTCCCTAAAGTGACCTAGTCACCCTTGAAGTGTGGAACCTACATCGAGGTGACATTGGGTGTAGGATTCCCAAGTTGTAGCACTCGTTCCATGGTTGGGTAGGTATTTTCCCAACCTATAATTTTCACTATAACAGTGCGTACCTAGCAGCCACAATGGCATCCATTCTATTCTGAGGAGGATTAACTCATGCTATGTGATTTGGAATAGGTGGACTCTGACTTTTGGGAGAAGTAACAGGTGATTTTGCAGGTGATAATGAGGTATGTATAACATGAGGTTTTGAAAAAGGAGGAGTATGGGGTGAAGAATATTCATACTTAACATAATTTAGCTTAGAATTGGGTATATCTGATGATATTTTAACAGAAAATGAGGTTCCTTCTCCTTTGGTTACAAGAAACTTAAATGAATGAGGATTTGAAGAACCTAAGAAAGGAAAATCTTCCAAAATTTCAAGTCTAAACAACTTAACAATTTCAGGAGATGCAAGAAAATCAAATTTTCCTAGACTTTCCTCTTTCAAGTCAAGAGAAAAAGGTGTGTATTCAAAAGAAAGATCTTCTAATTATAACTTTACATGAGTTTCAGATATAGGTAAATGACAAATATTACAAACATCAACTAGTGTATGAAAAACAGATTTAGGTAGGTCTCCAGAAATACCTGAAGATTTGGAAGAGGAGGCTCCTTGCAAATATTTTCCCTTATTAATGATTTTTTCTAGATGAAGTTTAGGTGTAGCCAGAGGTGACTGTGGGTTATCCCTCATATTCCGTCTCTTGGGAGAAACAGTTGAACTTTGGAGTCGCTAGGTACACTATGCAGTCGTTTTGTTTACTGATTTTTGTACACCAAAAAACTCAGTAGTGTCCTTATCATATAGCCCAGGGAAAGATCTTCAAATTTTCCCTCCCCGGAAAGGAACCAAAAAAATTAGTACTAAAAGTATCACTTAGAATGTTATAGATGTGAGCCAAATACCCATCAAAAAAACTTGTAGGTTTGTAAAGATATTATTTTATTTCAAAATGTAGTGAATGGGGCATGAACTCAATTTAAACATAAAGACAAAACTTCCAGAAATATATATCAGCAAGTAAGGCTTGAATAGTCTCAGATCAGTGTTTAATATATAAATGGAAACATGGAAGACTTAGAAGGAAAAATAGAATACATGCATCAAGTTACATCAGATAATTTTGAAACACATATAGTGGAAAACTCATTAAGTAGGAACTTCCAAATCAACAAGATAAATTACTTCAACAACCCTTGCACCAGTAAAAACACAGTAAATCTTTCATTTCATCAGGAACGAGTACCAAGATGAATCCTTCACCAATAGAAAGAATCAAAGAAAATATGATACACAGAATATGGTAAAAAGATGAAATTGATCATTAACTACCCAAGATTCTTAAGTCTAATACATACAATATGCAAACTTTGTTACAATTGAAAAATAAAGATATGAGTCCCAATCTACAACCATTTAAACCCCATAATGGAGTTACATTACACTTTTTATAGAAAAATACATTCAAAAAATTTCTTAGAACTCGCCACCTATCTCCTACATAGGATCATGTGCCTTAGAGAGGTGTGGAAATGAGTAATCAACAAAAAATCTAACAAGATGTTATATTCCAGGATGGTTTTGGCAGCATTGAATGAAACTACAGTCAACTCGTTGCATGGAGCTTAAATGAAGCTAGATCTTTGTGTGAGGTATTCTTTAGTGTCCAACTGATTATTGAGGAGTTATATTAACCTTATCTGACAACTGGCAGCCTTCAGTAGCTCAAAATCCACGTAACTCTCAGGTTTGCAGTGCCTACACTACAAACTATTCAAAAATAAACAGTTCGCAGTGCCTTCAAAAGCATGCGCTGTGAAATTTCTTGTAGGTGTGACTTTGCCCTCAAAAATTATCATTTGATACAACTTTGCCTCAACGACCAATCCTCCATTCAATAGCAAACATGGCTGAAAGTGTGTGAAGAAACCTTATCTCTTCCTTTTGCAGGTCATATATTTAGATCGCTCTTCCTTTTGTAAGTTGGATCTCTCTTCTCTTCAGATCACTCGTCAGTTATTTCAAAACAACAAAACGCTTCTATACGAGGTCGCTTCTATTTGTTCTTGCAACTGATCAAATCTATTCTTGTCTTTTGGGCTTGGGTATCCTTTAAATAAAAAGAACTCTCGTATGATTCTTATGGCTAGGTTGTGTACACATATCTACACGAAATTCCTTGGCTCTTTTTTCCACATATCTACACGAAAGACAATTAATGGAAAGTTGAAAAATTTGTATATGTGTGTGTGTGTGTGTGTGTGTGTGTGTGTGTGTGAATTTTGTGTACATACCATAGCCTAATATCAATTATAATACAATATTGTATCTCTGCAATATCATAGTTAGAGAAAACCAAGAAAACCCTATCCAACACCAAGGAGCTCCAACAAGCAAATGTCACACTAATAAGTCCTCTAAGGAAATATGTCTTCTCTTCTCCACTTCTCAACGAGTATAATCTAGTGTTTAATTACAAAACCTATCCCCAG
The DNA here is from genome assembly GCA_009831015.1 of Picea engelmannii. Classification (NCBI taxonomy): domain Eukaryota; kingdom Viridiplantae; phylum Streptophyta; class Pinopsida; order Pinales; family Pinaceae; genus Picea; species Picea engelmannii. Next base: position 193,501 of record ML796484.1, on the reverse strand, counting down.
TTTCTCCAAAAGATAAAACCAAAACCCTAGTATTCAAGATGCTCCACAAGTTCTAATAAACCTTATCACCTACAAGATAAGATAGAGAATGTACACAGATGAACAAAAAAGAGAGAAAGAGATTAGTGCACTCCTCTTCTCACATATCTAACATAAGATAATGAAGTGATGATATGAGTTATGAAATGTCTCTTTCCTTCCTTTATATATATGAGAGTTATGGCCAGCCAAGAACACATATGTGGCCCTAAACCCTTGCAAACAACCTACAAAACCACAATATGGCTCACAAATATGAAGCACTACATTCCAAGGATACACATGTCAAGCTCCAAGGTGATGTTGTACACAAGAAAGGCCCCAATGTAAGGGAGTTCCATGAGATGTGTCTATGTTATGATCCAATTCCTTAAAAATGATAAAAATTCAATGAATAAGATGATAAGATGATCCTAAGACTATGTCTTCTTGGTATATAGGATTCAAAGGGTACAATTATAATGAAAGGGTGCAATGAAGGGTTCTAGTCTACATAAAAATAAAACACTAGAAATGTAATAATTCAATATCTAGGGATTAATAATGGGATTTATACATAACATGGGGATTTTTCTAGGGCTCAATATGCCCCTTCCTTTCAAACAAGTGTTTCCCTAAACACTTGAATAACCATGGGTGTTTATGCAAGAATAAATCATCTTTCCATGTCACCTGTTCCACTAGTAGGTTCTTCCATTTGATGAGGTACTCTATAATTGCTCAACTTCTCAGCTACTTAATCCTTGTTTTAAGGATTGTTTCTAATTCTAGTATAATTTTCCCTTCTTCATTAATCTTTGGTAAAATAGTTTGGACTAGTATCTTGTTTCCAATGACCTTCTTTAAGAAATAAACATGGAAGGTCGGATGTACAAGTGAAGATGGAGGCAACTCCAATTTGTAAGCCATACTTCCAATCCTTTGCAAAACCTTGTGTGGGCCATAATATTTGGGTGCTAATTTATTTCCCTTCTTTTGTTGCTTGAGGTACATATGTTTATATGGTTGTATCCTCAGAAATACCCAATCCCCCACTTCAAATTCCTTTTCACTTCAATGTTGATTTGTTTGTTGTTTCATCTTATTTTGTTCCATAACCAAGTTGTCCTTCAATAGTTTGAAAACTTCTTGGTGGTTCCCTATGTGGTCCTCCACTACTTGAACCTTTTCAGTCCTTTTATTTTATTTTGTTTGCTTTGAATCTTTAGGGTGAAACTATAAGATTTATATCCTCCTATGGATTCCAGTGAATCCCTGTGTTCAGGCAGTGGTTTTGGGTCTTTGTTATTCTTGGGTTTATTTTATTTTTAACTTTTTTATTCTTTCAAAAACTAAAATTATCATTTAGTTGTGATTTTATTTCCCGAGCATTCAAAAAATAAAAAAAATTATTGCACTTAGTTATGCATTTTTGTTTGGTAGTTGTAGCATAGTCTATTTATTACAAAAGAAAAGAGCTATTTTTCAAAGTTCCTTCTTTTCTATTTCCTTGAAGGTTTAGTAGTTTGCATTTACATTGTAAAACGAAAAGTGCATTCTAGGAAAAAAATTGCATTTTAGGATCTTGGAATACTATTTCAAAAAGTTTGCATTTACAAATATTTAAAAGTCATTGTTTCAATTGAAGAACCTAGTTTTCTTTTGCACGGATGCTCTAAAGTTTTTCTTCTCTTTCATCTCTTGTAAACACCATAAGTTTCATGTCTGTACCCTTTTGAGTAAATCAAGCCAATTAAAATCAATAATCAACACTTAAAATCAAATAGACTTTTGTTTGTAGGGTTCACCAAGTAGTCTAGGCTCTAGGGCCTTGAAATAGGTGTGGAGAGGAAACTCTTCAAGGCCACTTAAAAAAACATAAGAGTTTGTGCTAAGGAGTGTCAGAGTTTAGTTTCGTAAGATTCAGCTGGGAACTCCTTCTAACACAGGGGATAAAAATGAGGTCGTGTGAGGAAAGGTAGAGGAGATAACCGCTCCAAAGCCAGACCAAGCGTAGTGGGGATCATATATTGAGGGTTGTTCTTGGGAATTACATTGATTACATTTGACTACGGAGCCTCATGGACCTTGAATCCATTCAAGATCCTCAGTTGTCTTCATGACCATTTTCTTTCGGTACCCTTGAAAGGCTTCAGACTTTTTTATCCTTCTCATTACGATCAACTCAACTATCGATTGTACCTTCCTGGTGACTGACTGTGAGCTGGAAACATAGTTGCCAATTTTTAGGGACTTACACAAGTGATTGCAAGGGTATACCATGGTACCTATGGAATACGTTGGATCATTCTTTGTAGAGTATACCCAGAGGGTGTTTCCTTGTTTGAGTTACACTTGCACCAGTAAGTTTCTCTAGTTTCGATTGGCGTAACTATTCTTCTTACCAGTCAGTTGTTTGCTTCATTTTATGTTAGAAAATTTTTAGTGTGTGATCTATGTTTCACGTTAGCTCAACCTTATAGTGTCGGTTGATCATTGCACAAGGTGGAAGATCAACATATTTTTCGTTCATGTAGGCTTCAGGGCCTATCACCAATTACTTTGGAGCCACCTCCACCACCACTTATGTGCAGGCTAGATCAAGAGGGTTCATTTGAAGAAATCGGGCCACATGAAATTGTACCTGAGCCATATCCTAGAGAATATTTTCCTACACTGGATGATTCCATCGTTTCATACCTCGAGGATGAAGGCTTCAAGCCCACAAACCCTCTGATCATAGGCTTATCAACGTCGCTTCTAATTCAGATAGTCCCTCCTAAGGTGACTTCACCTGAACGTCAGTTTGTTAGATGAGAGGCAATGGAAGAAACTAGTGATACTTCATCTGGGAGTCCTCATACTCCCATCTTAGCTGCCACAGGTGGGGGTGTTGTACCTCCTCCCCCACCTCCTCCTGGTAGGACTACGACTATCCAGACACCCACTACTTCAGGTAGTGGCACAATCCCTTTGTTGTCACAGGGGCAGACCCAGGGTTCAACGCTACAACAACGCACCAACAAAACCCTAACTACTGTCCCTTTCGGCAACACCTACAGAGAAAATGAAGTCTCACCCAAGGTAGAGGCAAGGGTGGTTGCAAGACTCAAGTGTCTGCAACCTTAGCTGGGACACAGATCTATGATTATAATAATTAATAGAGCACTTAGCACCATTAGTTCATCATTATCTAACCAATATCTACTCCGCAGAGAAAAAAGAGAATCGCAACATTCACCCTGATCTAAGGTATATAATCACTTAGCAAAGGAATTAGATCAGATCTAGCAGATTCAAGCATGAAGCAAGTTCACATATGTCAGATCTAGCATCTAGATTCATCATAAGCACAAAGCATAAATAGATTTATCTATCTATATCAAAGCACTTAGCACATAATACATAAACACATCAGAGCATCGCGTAGAGCAGAATAACATAGTATTTACGTGGTTCACCCCCACCCTGGTTCTACATCCACCAACTCTTCTTCTTTATTATCTTCTTAAATGGGTTACATGCATAGAGCCTCAAAACCTTACTCCACATAGGAAAGAAGATCTGTGCATCTTGCTAGATCCTTCTTCATTGCATTACAACACAAAGCCCTCCATAGTCTCTTACAATGACTTACACTTGGCTCTGCAAGTCTCACACAGTATGCATGAAGCCTTACACTTCTTGATCACACAAATTCCACTCTTAGCATTGATCTAAAAATGAAGAAGCCTTGTATTCTTGAAATTATTTGCAAGATTTATTTTATGTGTTAAAATGCAAATAGATCAATTTTGCAACACAAATTTTATATAAATTACTCATTCAATATGCATATAAACAAAAGCATTAAACAGTGAACAAAAAACACATAACATAGCAAATGATAAAGGAGTTCACCCCTCTCTTGGGCTACATCTCCTAGTCCAGCTTCCAATGGATCTTTTGTATTATTTGCTCAAAGTGCTGAAACATGTGCTTTACAATGCCCAAAATGAAAAATAGATGGCTTCAATGGCTTTAGAACGTCCAAAAACCCCTTGCTGGGCTTTTTCAGCACCTTGTTTGGCCAAAAATTGAAGAAGATAGGCTTCCTGGAAGTTCCCCTTCAAACTTGTTGTCTCTGGATTGCCAAAATGCACCCCTGTTGCCTCAACCTAGCCCCCGCGTGCATTTATGTGGAAAAACCCAGCACTGGGCACAACTGCACAACCGATGTAAACTGTAGGACGGTTATGGGCGCACCTAGCCCCTAACCGCCAAGGTCGTGGTCGTGTGACCCATGTGACCACGCGCAAATGCAAAACGGGCTCCGTTTCAAAGGTGAATAGATAATGGACAAGTGGTGGGCGTTGGTTGTATAACTATTTGAACCACAATAAAAATCCATGCATGCGCCAATGGCATGACCAAGGTTCATATGGTATGTTATATACAACCAGGGGCTGCGGCTAATCCCCAACCCGGACGTGCCCCAACTATCCACATATATCAAATTCAAATAAATTTAAAACTATTACATAATAAGAACTACTATGGTGGGGCATTGGTAGCGTGGACTTTGAAAAGGCTATGTATGTGGGTGGAGGTCACGGGGTCAAATCCGGTGGACTCCAAATAAATTTTATACAACCAACCAATAATAGGGTGCCACGTGGAAGCCTACGACTTGGCCACGTGGCATCGTACATCCAACCAAAAACTGCCACGTGTCGCAATATCACTCATCCACATATGCCAACCAATGAATTCCACATGTCATATGGTCCTACCAATTCAACTCTGCCACATGTCGTACGGACATGCCACGTCAGCATCCGTACGGACTATACAGTCAACATCCCTTTTTTGCATGTTTGTTGTTTTGAACAGAACACGATATCTCTCTCTCCTGGCATCCGTTTGAACCCAAATGAGTTGTGTTGGGTTCGTGACAGTGAGGTCTACGCTCCCATTCAATTTGAAGCGATTCCGAGCACTTTGAATTTTTGAGCCAAATTTGATCCCCTGGATCACACCTCCCCATTGGAAAGCTTTTGGACCTCCAAAAGACTATGTTCAGTCTATCTAAATATGAGGGTATAGTTCCCTCACCTTTCCAACCTCAATCCACTTGGCTTTGATTGGATTTGTACCTTTAAGACCAACTCGAAGATACTCCACAGTTCCTCGTTTTGAAGTTCTCATTCTCCTGTCAAGGATGGTGTCTTCATGCAGTTCTGTAAGATATTCTGGGGAAAAATCATCTATAGAAGGAATCTGAACATGCTCTCCTTGATCATCAATCAAAGGAGGCTCATACAATTTCAAATTCTCAACATTACCAACTGCATACATTTTCATATAAGGAGGCAAATCTAAATGGAAGGCATTGTTACCAATCTTGTCAAAAATCTTGAAAGGACCATATCGAATTGGTTTTAGTTTTTTACCTTCTCCTTTAAGACTCTCCTTACTAATGTAAAGCCAAACTTCATCTCCAACTTGGAAACTGTGATCAACATGATGCTTGTCATGTCTCGTCTTGTACTTGGCTTGACTCTTTTCCAACTGCTCTTGTACCATTTGATGTATCGACTGAATTTGTTCCAGGGATGATTTTAGGGGCTAAATTTCGCTCATGGGCTAATTTTCCATAGTTTTTCCAAAAACGAGATTCGCTATTTTAAAAATGATTTGCCCAAATTCTATAGGATAAAATTATTTTACCTTAAAAATTGCCAAAATTTTATAAAAACTATATAAAATCCTTAGAAATTTGAGTACTTTTACAAACATATCGCCAATCATTTATAGTTGGCATATGAAGGATTAGTAAGATTCACCAAGGTTTCTACATTTTAAAATAAATTTCCATCCTTAAAATCATCCCTAATTTGTTCAATGAACTTTTCTGCCCTATCAAT
>ML796484.1:135245-182410 GCA_009831015.1 Picea engelmannii | reverse complement strand
ATGATCGGGACCATTGATAAGTGCAAGAAACATAGATCAGGGAGCGGAAACATAAGTACTTGGGGAAAAACTTAGGATATAAAGCATTTTATGGGTTTTTCCCAAAATTTCACATAAACCCCACCAAGGAGACTTCATCTAAGCTACTCTAAGGCCATGGGGACATGGAGGTAGAAATTTCATCGATCTGGTTTCATGGGTGGTCAAGCGAAACAAGCAACTAACCTACATGCTAACCTATATTTTAGGAATATTAACCCTGATTAAACTGTTGGGTTAAGAAATTACTCTACCTAAGGGCTATCTGACCAGGATTAGATAGTCTGGTCATATTTATTCACTAAGCTAACTAAGGGCTATCTGACCAGGATTAGACAGTCTGGTCAGATTTATTCACTAAGCTAACTAAGGGATATCTGACTAGGATTAGACAGTCTGGTCAGATTTATTCACTAACCTATCAACATTGAAAATTTAAAAGAACTTGGACATGCTTGAAAGGTATGACCAAGTTACTATTATTGCATGGGGCTTTTGTTTCAATTCTTTATGCCTTCTTTTCTTTTTCTTTTTCTTTTTTCTTTTTCTTTACTTTTTCTTTTTCTTTTCTTTTTCTTTTTCTTTTCTTTTTCTCTCCTTTTGTAAAATGAAAAATCAGTTGCCAATAAAAACACTAGATACAGATAATATGCATAAAATCCAAGTCATAAGTTGATTCCCATAATTTATGGGGTGATAACAGCGGCTCCACCTGGGGATGGTACTTGCCCTGTTAAGTGCCAAGAATCCAGTTTCCTGTCATTTGGAACATGTCTGACTAGTGGCCTTCATTGGTCTCATTCTAAGGAAAATTTTGAAAAATAGTGATCAGCAGCTTAGGGCCTTCTCTTCGAGCTTCAACCAACTAACCAATGTTCCTCACTCAAAAAATGCAAGTAAAGACTGAAAATTAAAAATGGTATGTACAATGGAGAGTGAGTTCTTCAAATCTTTTACTGAGGTGGGACATAATGTTTCAGCATTCTTCCATTCACAGGTGCTCCTGGCAGATCTGTCCCATCGACATTGTTTAGCAAAAAGGCATTGTTTCCTCTGAAAGCTTGGATCATGTAGGGCCCTGTCCACAGATTATCAAATTCCCCATGCTTTCCCTTATCCTCGTTCCTGGCATCCCATCTCAACACTAGGTCTCCCAGCTCAAAATCATCCTCCTTGGTTCGTTTTTCAAAGATCTTCTTGATGTTCTCATGGATGACCTATGTTTTGTTGAAAACATCTTCTCTAGTCTGTTGCAAATGAATCATCTAATTGATTCGTCTCTGGGAGTCATTTGGTTCAGCTTGCATTTCTTGAAGTAACTTCATGACAGGGACTCCCAAAGAAGTTGGGAAAACAGCCTCAGTACCGTAAACCAGCTGGTACGGTGACATACCAATTGACCTTTTGGTGGTCAGTCTATCTGCCCATAAAGAAAATACCAGCTTATCATGCCATGACTTTTTGTTCTCCTGCAATGTTTTCTTGATGATATTTACCAAGGTTTTGTTTGAGGATTCTGCCAACCCATTCCCCTAAGGGTAGTAGGTCGTGGAATGCCCCAAGCCAATGTGATACCGGTTACAGAAATCTATGAGTTTCTTTGACCGAAAGGCAGCTGCATTGTCAGTAATGATCTTTCTAGGACACCCAAAACGAGACAAAATATTATTTTCAAGAGATTTTATAATAACAGAGTCAGTGGCTTGCCTGCTTGGTACAACCTCGATCCATTTGGTAAAATAATCAGTGGCAGTAAGAATCCACCTATGTTGGCCGGAAGACGAAGGGTGTATCTCTCCAATGAAGTCGAGTCCCCATTGCTGGAAAGGAGCCTCAACTGAAATTGGTTTAAGAGGTAGAGGAAGGAGTTTCCTTTTACCCTCAAACAATTGACACTGGTGACATGTTGTTACTTTCTGATGTACATATGCAAACAAGGTGGGCCAGTAAAATCCAGCTCTGAGTATTTTGTTGGCTGTAACCTTCCAGTTCAAATGGCCACCACATTCTCCTACATGAAACTCCTGCAACACTTTATCAGCTTCATCCTTCAATAAACAATTTAAGAGAATACTTGCAGGGTCTTTCCAATACACATTTCCTTCTAGAATACATAATTTCAGAGCTTTCAACTTTAAAAATCTAGCTTTAGTTTTAGTTAAACCAGGGGGAGCTTGTAAATTTTGTAGCACGAATATAAGGTCTACATACCATGGAGAGTTTAGAAATACCTCTCTAACGTTTGGAGTCGCCATCTCGCCCTGTTCATATGCCACATCTAGAAAATTAATGTCAAGAGCTTGGAAGTTAGATTCAGCCATCAGTTTAGCAAGGCCTTGGCCTTTGATCAGTTTTGTGGGCTTAATCTCTATGTCATATTCTAGAATGACTGCAATCCATTTTCCTCTTCTTCCATCAAGGTTGTCTTGTGTCAAGATATCTTTTACTACCGCATTTGGAACATAAGCTATGATGTGGGAATGGAGAATATAGACCCTGAAGTCCTTGATAGCCTTTACCAAATCAAAAGCCTGCTTCTCCGTAATATTGTAGTTCAAGGCAGCATCTCTTAAAGCTTTGTTGAAGAAAGCTATGGGTTGTTCATACCCTTCACTGTTCTTCCGCAGTAATACAACTGTTATAGTATGTTCAGAGGCGAAAGAAAAAAGATAGAAATCTTTAGTGAAATCGGGGCTAATCAAAACTGGGGCTTTAGTGAGTGCTCATTTGACTAGTTCGAAGGATTGTCTGGACTCAGAGTCCCATTTTATTTTTGCGTCCTTTTTTAGCATGTTTGTAATGTTTCGGAGGAGCTCGGCCAGATTAGGAATGAATCTTCGAAGAAAGTTAATTTTCCCTATAAAAGACTGTAGTTCTTTTAGATTTCTTGGGTGTTCTAACTTTAGTATGGCCTCTATTCTACTGGGGTCAATTCTGATTCCTTCCTTAGAGATGATATGTCCCAGCAGTTTGCCTTCTTCTAGCCCAAAAAGACACTTCTTGGGATTTAAAGAAATCCTGAACCTTCTACACTTTTCAAAAACTCCTCTAAGGTGTCGCAGGTGTTCATCATCAGATTGGGAAAACACAGTCACATCATCTAGATAAACGACAATAAACTTTCCTGACTCTTCTACGAAGGCGATGTCCATTGCCCTCTGGAAGGTTGCTCCTACGTTCATCAGACCAAAAGGCATCTTCACATACATGAAAGTGCCCCATGATGTGGTGAAAGCAGTTTTTTCCTGATCGTCTGGGTGAACTATGACCTGGTTGTAGCCTGAGAAACCATCTAACAGAGAAATTCGACTGGACCTAACCACTCTTTGCAAGAGGTGATCCATTTTGGGCAAGGGGTAATTATCCTTCAAGGATGCTTTGTTTAGATTACGGAAATCTATGCAGAGTCTGATTTCCCCGGTTTTCTTACGTGTGGGAACTAAATTAGAAACCCACTTATAGAAACGTAGTGGGACTATGATCTTGGCATCGTACATTTTCTTAATCTCTTTTTCTATCAGGGGAAGCAACTTGGGATTTATCCTCCTAAGTTTCTGCCTAAACGGTTTCTGGTCTTCCTTTATAGGAATCCTGTGTTGTATTATGCTGGTATCATAGGCTTTCAAATCTTCATAGCCCCAGGCAAAAACGTCTGAATATTCCTTGAATAGCTCCATGTACTTAAGCTTGTGTTCTGGGGGTAAATATTTGGACAGTTTGACCATCCTAGGCTTCTCGTCAGTTCCTATATTGCATTCCTCTACCTCTTGCCCATGAGCTTCCATTTTTGGTTTCTTAGCCAAATCATCATTGTCAAACAGATCTTCTAAAGGGACAAGACCTCTAGGTAAAATATTGTTTTTCAATTGTAAAAATTCGGCATCCATTTCGTCATCTCCTAACTCTCCTGAATCTACTGTATCTACCATATTTACATTATTCACACTATCTATTTCAAATTCAGAATTATTTACATTCTCATTTTCATTTTCTACATCTATGTTGGTACATTCAAAATCGTTCTTGCATTGCAGAAAGTCCTCTATCTGATCGTCATTTCCAAACACTTGCCAGTACCTGATATTATCGGGCACTGTCGGTCTGCATTTCACTTCAACAGTGTATGGGCGAGTTTGGCGGAAAGGGATCTTGCAGGAAGCTGCTGACGTAGCTAATCCGTTGGCCAGAATATTCTGTCCTCTCGGCATTACCTGCAAGTCAACCTCATTAAAACACTTCAAAGCATCAAGAATAGCATTCCTGTAGGCTCTAAGGCGCGGGTGTTTAGCAGCGTACTCACCTTTAATTTGCTTGATTATTAATTCAGAGTCACCCCTTACCATTATTTGCTTAGCACCAACTTTTTTCAACAGCTTCAGACCGAGCATTAAAGCTTCATACTCAGCAATGTTGTTAGTGCAGTGGAAATTTAACTTATAGGAATGATTTTCTGAATACCTTTTTCGATGATTATGCAACCAAACTCCAGCTCCTGCTCCTTCTTTACTCACAGCTCCATCAAAATCCATACTCTAGAAATCAACGGGGAAATCCTCAGTTATTACATTTTTCATCTTAGCTTCCTCACCATTTTCTGGGCCTTCATCTTGGCTATATACATCTTCCTTCAACTGAATATCTGGCTCTTCAGGATCACCATCATTGTATAAGATGAAAGAATCTAAATCTGAATGAGCAGAGTAAAAGGGGTAATTGTGAGGTTTCTCTTGACTGTTCACCATGTACTTCATCAGTGTTTCTTTGTATAACCTCCTCTGTTGTCCAAACACTGGGATGGTGGCGTAAGACATGTCCAGCTGCAGGGTTCCTTTCAACTTAGCTCCCCAAGACCGGGATAGCAACATACCATACTTTGGTGGAATGTATGCAACAACCACGTCCATTACCATGATTTTTGAAGGGATCTGAACCAGGGTGATGCAGAGGTCCTTAATCAGACCAATACATTTGACTTTGCTAGAGTCGAATGAGTGTAAATCTTTGTAAGGCCTAGTGACCTCCAATCCTAGTTTTTCCATTACTGCTTTAGGCATCAGATTGTGTGAGGCACCGGAATCTAGCATGGAGTTATGTAATATCAAGTCGTGTATGTTCAAACTGATGTAAAAAGGGGCTACATCACCAGTGTCATCTCGACCATTTACTTCAGGTCCGAAAAGGAGCTCGGGATGATTGTCAGTAAGGTTCATCGTGTCTGAATGAGTCACTGATCCAATAGTCAAGACCTTGGTGCCTATGTCAGGTTCAATGGCTAACACTTTTAGTACCTGCGAACGATAACCACCTCTGCTCATCAACTCTGTAAGTGGGATAGGAATTTTAATTTTGGCCAATTCTCCCTCTAGGCTAAAAGGCACAGAAGTTCGGGTCTGACTCATTGATTCTGGTTGGTCCACCATGTTCTTCCGCTCAAAAGTACTGGGTGGATTAACCGGTGAACCTTCGGGTTGTGCTGGTATTTTCAGTATAGTGATGTTTTTCTTCACCGGAGTGTCAGCCTTACTTTTCTCAGAAGCCTTCTCAGCAGTAGTCTTCTCGGGAGTTTTCTCAATTTCAGCTACCTTCTGCATTTCGATCGTCTTTTTCGAGGAATTTCCTTATGTCTTCTTACTTCGCAGATTGTATTGACGGTGCACCTCCAGAATAGCGTTTTCAAAGGCCTGTTGTTCAGCATCTTCGGATTCCTCACTTACCTTTGTTTGATTTAGCAGAAAGAGTTCCTTCTCTTATTGAGTAAGGAAAATGGCCTCGTTGTCGTGATTGCCCATGAGGTTGATATGAGTGTCCTCCAATTCCTCAATTACTTCCCCCCCTTCATCCGCATAATTTTCCTGTAGGGGAGGTCTGATCGGTTGATCCGGACCTCTCTGATCCCTTTGATCTCTTGGGTCTCTTTGCCTAATTTGAGGAGGGTTTCTTCTAAAATTGGGGTTTCGAATCTGAGGGGAAGGTGTGTTGTCTCTCAGAGGATTTTTGTCTGAAATACTCGTTCTTTCTATCAATAATTCCAAATATCTGACCACAGAATCCAATTTGGAATCAGTGGTTGACGTGGAAGGTTCTTCTTTGATCGTGACTCTCCTTTCTGTCCTTTGACATGCCCTTTTCGCCAACAAATTAGCCTCCACACTAATAGCACTTTTCTGCATGTCTTCAAGGGTAGCAGCATTTCTTTCTCTTAATTGGTAAGACATGTCAGCATCAAATCCATCAGGGAATTTAATCAATGCCAAACCCTAGGGAGGTTTGATTTCAGTTGGGATTGCATTATACAAATTGTTAAAACGGGTGCAATAATATTGGACCGTTTCACCTTGATTTCTTTTTATATTTTCATATTCTGACAGTATTTGGAGAGGGTTTTTCTTTACCTCCCATCTGTCGAGAAAACTTCTTTGGAACGCAACAAGGTCAGGAACTGTGGCGGCGGGTAAAGCTTTGAACCATTTCTTGACGTCCCCTGTCAGACTTTGGGTGAACAGTCTCATTTGAACATCAACTTCATCCACTTCTTGCAAATCAAAGTAGTCGTTCATTTTATCCACATGTTATTGTGCGTTTAAAGGTCTGGTTGCATCAAACTGTGGAATTCTTGTCTGGTGGTCTTGGGGAATGGCATGTAGCGGTGTGGCCAGTACTAAAGGGGCATATCGAGCTGCCATGATGGGCAGAGGAGGTGGGACGACGACCTGGATGGTTGGAGAGGTAGCGACGGAAGACGAGGACAATGAAGGGTTGGGCGGTGCTGAGGTAGTGATTTATAGTTTAGCTGTAGGAGACAAGACTTCGGGGGTTCGGGGTTGCAACGCAGCTGAGTCAAAGACGAGCTTAGACACAAAAGTTTCAGACCATGTTCTAACAAGGTTTCGTGGCGGACGAAGATCAAGATCAAGGTTTTGAAAGATATATGTTTCTCCGGAAAAGGAAGGAGATTTACGAAGGGGAGTATAACTCGTTGAACTGGAAGCTAAGGTCTTTCACCTCAACAGTTGCTCGGGATTATCTATCGATGTAGAGGGTTCTGGGTCTGTATGAGATCGAGTGTGAACTTTCTTGGGAGCCAGAACTCTTTTTGGTTTTTATATATATATATTTTATTTTTATGAGTCTAAAAATGATATATACAGAGTTAATCAACCTCTAAACATTACTTTCTTCTCATAATCAAACGTTCTTTTTAGAGAAAGAAAACGTGAGATTATCAGTTTTGGTTCGATCTCCAGTGGAGTTTCCAATTATGTTAGCACTTGGTAAATTTCCTAGAGGTTGAAAAAGAAGAAATCTACAAATGTAACCTTAACCAACTGCTTTTAAAGCTGGGATCTAGCCCTTCCAGCTTCAGAGAGGGATCTCTCTATATGATTTAGCTTTGTTTTTAATTTCAGATATTAGGCTAGGTAAAGAAACTGTTGGTTTTGTTGTAACAGAGTTTTTTGAAGTTGGTTTAGACGGTCTACACATCCATTGGGCTATGGAGTCTGTATTCAATCAGATATCAGATACAACCAGAAATGCCAAAGAAAAACCCTCAGAGGGCAAGATAATACACTCATTGGATCTTTAATAATTTAAAATGATGGGCGGAAGAACATATGAGAAAAATAACTTCAACTAACAAGCAGTTAAGAATTTATTAATTGAAGATATTAGAAGATAAACATTTAAATCTTTAGAATCGGAAACACGGTATCAAGGATAAATACTGCAACATAACGCTATTCATAAAGATTAGACTTAGAAAACAAAATGATTACAGAGAAAGAAAAACATTCAACTTAGAAAATCCACATCACCAGTGAACATACGCAAGAATCCTGTAAAAGTGCCTCTTCTTTATTAATGGCCGATCTCTTCAAAAAATAGTACAGTTTGATAGCAATAGGATGTGTGAATCAACAACCCTCAATACTTCGAAAGATGAAGTATTTATAATTCAAAATACAAACGTTCCTGTCATAACTGATCAGGACGTGCTCATTCTATTTTTAGTCTAACTAACTTAACTAATCAAAACTGCTTGATGACTCAGTACAACTGCATGCGAAATTTTCTGGGGTAGGTCGTTGGCGAGGTGTCTTCGCAACCTCTTATGACTGGAAAGGTGACTGGATTGTGACAACTCATCTTCTAATCTAGTAGATCACACAGTTCTTCCCATCTGAGATGACCTGGCACTGTGACTTTAAGAAGTCTCCGATATACTTCATCCATGTCTGTATATTTAGAAAATGTAGGCTTGATGATGAATATGTGTTTAATCTCATGATGGATACTAATATCCAACTGCAGGGAATCCATGAAAGCTTTGCCTGTGATTCTTCCCTGTATCCATGCAAACTTGGAATTATCCTTGGACACTTCAGTCAACCTTTTCTTGTAATCAGGGAGTGTCATTAGTTTGTCATTAATGACCTTCAGGCCAGGTAGGCCCTTCCTTTGGAGAGCATCTATCTTATTGAAAAACTTTTGTACTCCTTGATCCATGACTTGAATCTTCTCCTCAATCTGAAGCATGAGACCTCTTTTGGTTAGAACCCTTTTTACCTCAAGTATAGTTTCTGTCCTGTCCTTAATCTTCAATTCTTCAAGTTCCTCCCTAGTCTTTGAATTCAGGAACCTTATGATTTCATTTGCTTCTGCTGGCATATCTCCCAGCTCCATTCTGATTTTCTCAACAGCCTGTTTTCTCCTCTCGAGCAACTCATTTTGTTCAAACATGATTTGAACCATTGGCCAGATTTCATTTATGGACTTGGAAATATTTGTCCACACAATCTCTTTGACCTCAGCCAAGGTCTTCCCTGCCACTGTCTGGTTTTGGAGTTGTTGTAACTCCTTCCTGATTTGCTCATTCACCTGCTTTTCTTTGGATAGGCTTGTCTGGAAAGAAGTCTTTAGCTCTTGCAGGTTCTCCACTTCTTTCTTAAGCCTGTTGATTTCTGACTCTTGCAGGTTCATCCTCTCCATGGACTTGGCAAGGTCTGTTGTTCCTTCTGGAATGGTTGTCGCTATTGTTGTGCTCAATCCTGCAATTGGGATAGCACTCAATGGAATGCCTTCCATTGGCTTTGCCTGCTCTTTCTCCTTTAGCAGTCTCTCCATCTCAGCTTCCATCTCCTTTAGCTGAGCATTCTGCTCCATGAGTAACTTTAACATCTCATATTTTTCCCCTTCCTTTTCGGCTATCTCCTTTTCCTGCGGGTCCTCTGTTGGAGGGAGCTTTAGCTATTTTCTTAAGGATGCGATGTCAGCATTTTTCTTTTTAATCATCTCTTCGGCAGCCTTGATGTTCGCAGGGTCGTAACCAATCTTGAGGACCAGCTCCTCCAACGTCTTGATTCTGTTGTCTTTCGCGAAACATGATATTTTCTCCAGCCTAAGTTGGGTGTGGGCATTGTTCAAAGATACCTGAAAATTTGATGCAAAAGTTGAGGCGTGGGCCAATGTGTGGAAAACCATCTCCCCAGTTTGCTTGTGCAGATCCATCTGATTTGTTGGATGCACATCCTTTGCTTGGAACTCAAAGGTGGCCCTTTTGTAGTCTGATATCACCTTGGGATCCGACACTTGTGCTTGGAGGTAAGCCATATGCATCCTACCCTTTTCAGTGTCAAAGGCTGAAAGAAGCCTATGCTGAGATGTGGATGACTGCTTCTAAAACTGGGCATAAGTGCTGCTAGTGAGTGTCTGGTTCTTCTTCTTGATCAAGTCATATTTTTCGAAGATGCCTAACTTGGGACCAGTTTTACTCGGCGGAGTATCTAGGGGAGAATTTGTGGATTTTATTGTTGTTTTTATTCCCTTAAGCTGACTCGAGCCGAAAGGGAGAGTGACTGGCTTGACCCTTGTGGTAGTTACTGTGGTAGTCGAAATTTCCTATTCTATTGTTGCGTCGAGTGCTGAAACTGTCTTTGGCTTTTTGGAGTGCATTTGAAATTCTTCTGATGACACCTCCGTTACAGGAGGAGATGACTCTGGTCGAGGCCTCTTCTCCTTGGGGAACTGAAGTGTGGTAGTGGGTAACACACTAGTCAAGGGCACTGCTTTTCCACGTCACCTTGTTTTTCTATGTCCATCAAAGTATCGGGCTCCCATTCTGTCTGATTTGCAAATTTCTCTATTTCTGGCTTGGACTCATGCACATATGGGACATTCTTATTTTTCACTATCATTTCAGAAATGATATCACAGGGATCATAGTGCCAGGTGAAACTTGTAAAGAATTTCATCTCCTTTAACATTCTGTCTGCTTCCTCCCCTGCGCCTCGACTATTGCAGATGAAAGAACCAATCTACCCTTTGATCTGCAATTGTTGCTTCTTCTTAAGGGAAACAAAGTGAATATCATCAGAATTCATTATCTCCTTAATGTATTCTAATGCAAAAATTCTTACCGGTACATATCTCGGCAGCTTGTAAGGTGCCAATTCACACCCATAAACTCGGATCTCAGAGTGATTATGATACAAGTACCAGTCTCCTGTCTTTGCGTCTTCCGAGAGATGTAGAATTCTCTGGACCTCTTCATTTATTCGTGGCTCAGGCCGGCCACCCAACATACTTACCACAGGGTGGTAAAATTGATCAATGAACGCCTTGAAGTCGTATTCAATAGAGTTATGTTTCAAAAGAGAAGTCCACGTTGTGACTGGCTGGGGCTTCCCGTCGGCGTCCATCTTCTGCATGGAGAGACTAAACCTGTCGGCTTGAAAGTACACGAACATGTAAGCCAGAATGGAGGAATATCTGAACATGCCCTCTGTGGCGAAATTCACAAATTTTTCATGGATATTATTGGCCAAGAAGGTGTTGTAGTCGAACTGCGTGGTAGGTTGTTCATCGTTTGAGAAAATAGACAGAAAACCCAGGATGGGCTCATCTACCCATTGATCAGAATAGTAACCAAGCAGGGCACACAGGGAAGAAATGATTTGATTTCCTTTGGTATAGAACATAGAAGAAGGGTAAGGGGGATTGGTGGAAGGGAGTGGAGTGGAAGTGGGGAGAAAAAGCTCGAAGATCTAAGCTCTCTGAGGGAATGTCATTTTTTGATATAGCTCAGTGAGGATTTCTAAATTGAATGGGGATGCAAATTCAACATGGGTAATTTGCATCATCTGGTCAATATCTTTGGGGGTGATGAAGAAGAGGACGTCTCCAGGTGAAGAAACGATATCTTTCTGGTCGGGGATGTAATGGGCTTGGCATTTGAGGGCGAATTCTGGGAAATGATGAATCTGGGGAAAGAGATACAGGGGAAAATTGGACTCCCAGAGTCCAATTTCGTCGCTCTGGTCCAGGAACACCTCCCGGAGCCATGAATGCAGATCAGAAAAGTCAAAATTGAAAATAGTATCTGCTATCAAACGGTCTTTATCAACCAAGGTAACTTTATCCAGGTCAACCGAAGGAGGAAGAAAAGGATTCTCTTCTTCTTTCGCTTGTCTTGTCTTTGACACCATTTTAGAAACTGTACCTGCAATAAACAATACGTTAGTGGGGACGAATAACTGTGGGTGAAGGAGATACGGAGGCAATGGAGGAATAAGAGGTTTCGGGCCCGATGGATGAATAATGAATGAAAAGGGAAATGGTAGTTTTATTCAAAAATGGGTCGATTTGGCGCGGGAGATAGGTCAGCAAGATAACGGGTATGTTATCCTGTAATAAATGGACAACGGGACACTAGGGATGAGGTGGCAGATGATGGTGGCCAAAGCATACAGATGAGTGACGTGGAGGCAGGTGATTGGAGGTAAAATTCGCCGAAGGGGGCTGGTCATGAATGGAAAGGGTAAAGGTCTGACAGCAGGGACCTGACCGTAGTTATGGGATGGGACTCAACCCCGGGAACAAGTGGGACAAGTGGACTTAGTGGAGGATGGCGTCCATGAGTGACGGGCTGTCAGATAGCATGTGAGGGATGGGACTTGAAAACCAATAGGCCGATGCCACATAAGACCAGGGGCCCGCCGAAGGGGAAAAATCTATTCCGAACCCCCCCCCCCCTCTCGGTTAAAAGCAGAACACCAAGGGGGGTCCGAAATTCATTTTGATCCATTGATATGTGTGCTTGTTTCCTGGCCATAGATCTGAGCACTTTCTTTAATACCCATTCCATACCCCCCCCCCTCCATTAAAGGAAAAATGGACGGGGGGGTCCGGAATCCAATATAGACCATAGATTTAAGCGCTCTGTTCTGGGCCGTCTAGATGAGCATACTCGTTATTACCGATTCCGGACCCCCCCCGGTTAAAAGTTGAATGGTCGGGGGGGTCCGGAATGCGTTATGAGCCGTAGATCTTAGCGTCATGATCGGGACCATTGATAAGTACAAGAAACATAGATCAGGGAGCAGAAACATAAGTACTTGGGGAAAAACTTAGGATATAAAGCATTTTATGGGTTTTTCCCAAAATTTCACATAAACCCCACCAAGGAGACTTCATCTAAGCTACTCTAAGGCCATGGGGACATGGACGTAGTAATTTCATCGATCTGGTTTCATGGGTGGTCAAGCGAAACAAGCAACTAACCTACATGCTAACCTATATTCTAGGACTATTAACCCAGATTAAACCGTTGGGTTAAGAAATTACTCTACCTAAGGGCTATCTGACCAGGATTAGACAGTTTGGTCATATTTATTCACTAAGCTAACTAAGGGCTATCTGACCAGGATTAGACAGTCTGGTCAGATTTATTCACAAAGCTAACTAAGGGCTATCTGACCAGGATTAGACAGTCTGGTCAGATTTATTCACTAACCTATCAACATTGAAAATTTAAAAGAACTTGGTCATGCTTGAAAGGTATGACCAAGTTACTATTATTGCATGGGGCTTTTGTTTCAATTCTTTATGCCCTCTTTTCTTTTTCTTTTTCTTTTTTCCTTTTCTTTACTTTTTCTTTTTCTTTTCTTTTTCTTTTTCTTTTCTTTTTCTCTCCTTTTGTAAAATGAAAAATTAGTTGCCAATAAAAACACTAGATACAGATAATATGCATAAAATCCAAGTCATAAGTTTATTCCCATAATTTATGGGGTGATAACATAAGCAAGTCTTCAAAAACCTATGCTCTGATACCAACTTGATCTAAAAATGAAGAAGACTTGTATTCTTTAAATTATTTATAAGATTTATTTTATGTGTTAAAATGAAAATGGATCAATTTTGCAACACAAATTTTATAGAAATTACTCATTCAATATGCATATAAACAACAACATTAAACAGTGAATATAAAACACATAACACAAGAAATGATAAAGGAGTTCACCCCTCTCTTGGGATACATCTCCTAGTCCAACTTCCAATGGATCTTTTGTATTTTTTGCTCAAAGTGGTCAAATATGTGCTTTACAATGCTCAAAATGCCAAATAGATGGCTTAAATGGCTTTGGAACGTCCAAAAACCCCTAGCTGGGCTTTTTCGGCACCTCGTTTGGCCAAAAATTGAAGCAGATAGGCTTCCTGGAAGTTCCCCTTCAAACTTGTTGTCTCTGGATCGCCAAAATGCACCCATGTTTCCTCAACCTAGCCCCCACGCGCATTTATGTGGAAAAACCCAGCACTGGATGGAACCACACAACTGGTGTGAACTGTAGGATGGTTATGGGAACACCTAGCCCCTAACCACCAAGTTCGTGGTCATGCGACCCATGTGACCACGTGCAAATGCAAAACAGACTCTGTTTCAAAGGCGAATAGATAATGGACAAGTGGCAGGCATTGGTTGTATAACCGTTTGAACCACAATACAAATCCGTGTGCGCACCAATGACATGACCAAGGGTTATATGGTATGGTATATACGACCGGGGGCTGGGGCTAAGCCCCAGCCCGGACGCACCCCAACTATCCACAATTGCAAATTCAAATAAATTTAAAACTATTACATAATAAGAACTACTATGGTGGCGCATTGGTAGCGCGGAATTTGAAAAGGCTATGCATGTGGGTGGAGGTCACGGGGTCAAATCTGGTGGACTCCAAATAAATTTTATACAACCAACCAATAACAGGGTGCCACGTGGCAGCCCACGACTGGGCCACGTGGCACCGTAAATCCAACCAAAAACTACCACGTGTCGCAATATCATTCGTCCACATCTTCCAACCAATGAATGCCACTTGTCATACGATCTTTCCAATTCATCTCTGCCACGTGTTGTACGGACATGCCACGTTAGCATTCGTACGGACTGTACAGTCAGCATCCCCTTTTTTTTGTATGTTTGTCATTTTGAACATAACACGATATCTCTCTCTCCCGACGTCTGTTTGAACCCAAATGAGTTGCATTGGGTTCGTGACAACGAGGCCTACGCTCCCATTCGATTTGAAGCAATTTTGAGCACTTTGAATTTTTTATCAAAATTTGATCCCCTGGATCAAGCACTTAGCCAATTTGCACAACACTTGTTCACTATTCAACTACTTCTTACATTGCGTAGCCTTCCATTTATACATACAAAATAGGCCTAAACATGGGTAAACCCATGGGGCTACATCCCATTCCCGTTACATATTCCCAAATCCCAAAAAGGACCCAAAAGGGGGCTGAGATCCTGCAATCTCTGCTTCATCTTGCACTTTGCCTTCGACAGGATGTCGAAGTCCCAAAATAGGTCACCTTGACCAAGGATCTCCCAAAACTTGGTCAAGGGCCAACACCCTTCGATGACATTGACCACTGTTCTCTCTATCCAAAATGTGTTTGGTGCTCCCTTTTCATATGGGATGTTGGATTTTGACTCCGGTTTGGTCCTAACCTACTCTACTCTGCAAATTGTTGGTATGGGGGTAGGAAGCTCTAATGATCCCTTGCAAGGATCTATCACGGGAACCACTACCCCGTTCAATGCTATCCCTTATGGTGGGGGTCACATCCCTCCTACGTCCCCTTTGCTCGAAGGATATTTCCAACAGTTGATCGAGATTAATACCAAATCTAGTTTTTTCAGTGGGGGGAGTCATGGACCTCAATCCTATATGAATTCAGTGGGTCTATTCTTTTTTCTTTGTTTGGTGTTTTTGGAAATAAATATTTTTCATCATCTTATTTCTCGGTAGGGGGAAACCCCATTTTTTGTCAACCAAACCCTACACAAGGTTTCATTCCTTCATAGGGAGCGATGACATGAGTTTACTCCCCACAAGGTCTTGGAAATTATTAGCGCAGCTCATTTCCTTCGCAAGGGATGTCAATCAGTGGAAACCCCTCCCACAATAAGTGGAACCCCAGGAAGGGTTCAGTACCTATTCTAGGAGGGTCGGTTGGGGGCATCCCCAACCAAGGTCCTTGGAATATTTTGCAGGGAGAAATCCCTACATAAGGCATGTCATCCAACTACGGGAATCAACCGGTGATGTAGAATCAAACGTAATATCCTTTTACTATACAGGGCTACCATGGTTTCTACCAAAACCCTAGCCAACAGCCAAAATTTTCCTGGAAACCTAGTGCTAGCCAAAATCCAAGCGCCTCTTTTCATTTGAATCCACCACAACCTAGACTACCTTTCCTGGCAACTCTGCATTTTCCATACTTGTCGAGACTTTTGAATGATACAATTTTTCATGATCCGTGTTGGCCCCCCGTGTCGACTAAGTTGCTCTCAGACATTCCTAAGTTTGAAGGGAATTCTGGAAAATATTCAGGTGATCATGTTATGACATTTCATTTATGGTGCTCATCCAACTCATTAAAGGATGATTTTGTTTAGTTGCATTTGTTTCAATGCACTCTTATAGGGGGTGCCACGAAATGGTATATCGAGCCTGATAGCTTGAAGTATGATTACTTTAACAATCTGGATATGGTCTTTTTAAACCATTTCCAGTTACCGGTAAGATACGATGTCAGCACCAAGTTCCTGGCCAACTTCAAGCAAACAAAAGTTGTTCATATCTCGGATCACATCCGAGAATGGAGATGACAAAATAGTTTGATAAAATTTAAGGTCCCTCCTGTATTTTTACTCTAGTAGTTCCTAAAGTCCTTGGTGCCTTGTGTATCCAAATACATTGCAACGTCTAGGGTTTTTTACGAAGAAGAGGATATCATGAGAGCCCAGCAACTGGAGTTGATTTACTCTTAGTCTGGTATTCTATATGAGATCTTGTTTGATGCACCATGGTCGACAAGACCAAATAAAATTTGGGCCTCATGTCAAAGACATAGTAGGCTCAACACAGAGAAAGCCCACATATTAGTTGACTAATCAGTTATAGTTGTTATCGATTCAACAGACTATGGCCAGCTGAACTCCTAGTTTGGCTGCCCCCATAACCCAAATTTTGAATGTACACAGTGTGCAATCGACAAATCCCAAGGGTAACCAACAAACCAAGGGAAAGAGGAAATCTAAAAAAAATAAGGCTAAGGGGATAATAAGGCTACAAATAATGTTGGAAAGGGAAAAAATGAAAAGAGGAAGGTAAATTTTCCATATAAGATTTGCACTAATGGCCACTTGACTCACCAATTCCCTCGACTTGAGGAAGCCCAAAAGTTATTGGCATAGAAGCAACCTATCATGTTAACCAACACTTTTTTGTAAGGGTAAAATTTCTCTTAGGCTTCCTCGTCCACGAACACCCCTAGAGGAAATCAGGGAGCCCCCACGCCTAATACTAACAAAGGAGTCGCAAATGTTTATATGATGAAGTATGAAACTCATCTGTGAACCAGGGCTCATAATTAAGAAATTCTAGAATCTATTGAGAAGGGAAAAGAAGCCTCCAACCCACTGCCTCCTCTTCAAATTGAGAAGACTGTGGGAGAAGATATGACTTGCATCCCTAAGGGTGCATTCAAAAATGCTTCTCACAACCCAAATGCAAGGGCTTCTTAGAATTAGGCTTTCGTGGACGATCTGGCACAAACTCCTTGTGAAATGTCTACTCTGGAAGTTATCCAAAGTTTCCCCTCACATAGGAAAGAGTTGTTGTCTACCTTGGGAGCAGCCGAGACCACTAACTTAGGAATGATTTTTTTTTACCCTACAGATTATAAACCTCATCTTCCTCTCCACGTCGCTTTTCAGATAATAGTGGTGTATGCCATTAAATCGTTAACATGAAACATTTTTTGTACAGTGGTTGATGAGGGTGCCTCGAATTGCATGATGCCATTGGCATGTTGGAAGGCCATCAGACAACTTGAGTTGTCTTTGTCACCCACGTTGCTAACTACGTTTGGTGGTCAATCTTTTTTACCACATGGCACAATTCTCTCCTTCCTCATGCATTTGGAGGTAAAAATTGTGTGCATCAAAGTAGAAGTAGTCGATGAGCCTCTCGACTACAACCTTTTCTTAGGGTGGAGTTCGACCTACGCTATGACAGTGGTTGTATCCACCATTTTTTGGGTCTTATGTTTTACTCACGAAGGCCATATTATAACCATTGATCAATTATCCTTCTCCCGTCCTGACCCTTCATCGGGGGCATCCATGGTCCCGATGATTGAAAACCCACAGCCAGGTACCATCAACTTAGGTGTCAGATTGTTTCCATCTTTAATGGGTACTTTTGATTATCTATCTCCTACCAATGATGTCAATTTTATTTCGGATGTCCCCGACTAGCCGAAGGCTATGATTTTTCAAGTCACGTCTTTTAGAACGAGTTACTTTAATGACCCGTGGACTTTACCTTCCCCATTGACTTCGATGGAGGGGGTATGGCACCATGGAATGTCTATGACCTTATCTGTTGTTGAGGTTGTGTGCAGTATTGTCCAGCAAGCCTCGGCCAACCCTGATCTAACTCCCCCACAGAAGCTAGATCCCATTCTAGAGCCTGTTTGGGCTCAAGACTCTCTCACCACTTACGATCCTCTGGACTTAGTATTTTCCTGTGACGAGGCGATTTTTGAGGCAATGACTGGGCCATACAAACCTTGGGATGATCTTCACCACAGATATTATTTCTTACCCAAGCTAAAGAGAATAGAGTCAGGAGAGTTCATTACGACCATGAATGGATATGTCCCTTGTCTTGTTAACCCTCTGGGCACTCAAGGAATCTATGCCGAGGGAAATATGGAAAGTATAGCTGATACAAATCCTATCAACATCTCTAGAACCCTTGGCATCATTGAAAACATCTTCATTGGAGAAGATTGTTCTCTTGAAGAGATTCATATCTACAGTGAATTATTTAAAGAGTTTCGCGACATATTTGTCTGGTCTTATGAGGCGATGTCAGCCATTGATCCACATATCATTGAACACGAGATCACAACTTACCCCGATGTTAAGCCTACCCGACAGAAGCTTCACCTGGTCAATCCTCGCAAGGCAGTGACGATCAAGGCTGAGGTAGAGAAAATCATTAAGGTTTCATCTATCATGTGCAATTGAAAGAATGGGTGTTGAACCCTGTTCCTGTCAACAACAAAAAAAGGTATGATCTACATATGTATGGACTTTAGTGACCTGAACCAAGCTTTCTCGAAAGATAATTTTCCAACCAAATTCATTGACCATATTATCGATGAATGTGCGGGTTGTGAGGTCTTTTATTTTATGGATGGTTTTTTTGGGTACAATCAGATTCAGATCAAGCCCAAGGACCAACATAAAATGACATTTATTTGTCATTGGGGTACATTTGCGTATAGAAAAATGCCTTTTGGCCTTAAGAATGTTGGAGCCACTTTTCAATGGAAATGTCGTTTGCCTTCCACAAACTCAAACACATAATCGAGGCATATCTTGATGATTTGGCATCACATTCTCATAAGAGATTTGATCATCCCACCCATTTATGACTTGTCTTTGAGAAGTGTCGCTACTATCGGATTCGCCTAAATCCAAATAAGTGTAGTTTTTGCATGAAATCGGGATGCTTGTTAGGTTTTATCGTGTCAAATAAAGGGATCATGGTCGATCCTATGAAGGTTAAGGAAATATTTCAATTTCCTCCCCCGTGCACAATCTCCCAGTTTCAAAGTATACAGGGGAAAGCCAATTTTCTTCAGCGTTTTGTTTCCAACTATGCCAAGATTACTAAAGGGTTCATGTGTCTCTTGAAAAAAGGGGTCCCATTCTATTGGGATGAAGTGGCTCAACGCTCTTTTGAAGAATTGCAATGTGCTCTGACATCTTCCCCTCTGCTCATTCCTCTGGATTATTTCAAGATTTCTTGTTATATTTGGTTGTCGCAGAATATACTATTGGCATGGTATTGGTCCAAGAGGATGATGCACTCGAAGAGCATGTTATCGGTTATCTTAGTCGAGGCTTGGTAAGACCGGAACTCAACTACACACATGTTGCGAAACTTTCTTTGGCAGTTGTTCATGTTGTCTAATGTTTTCGTCATCACATATTACTTCACAATACCATTGTCGTAGTTTTCATGAACCCTTTTCAATATGTGTTAACACGACATGTCATCGGTGGGAAAATCAGGCGATGGATAGTCATCCTATAATTATTTGACTTGGATTTTGTTTTAGAGAAATCTAAAAATTCCTTGGTATTTGTTGAACTAATCTCAAAACTTTCAGTCGAGAGTGGTAATAATTTTCCCTAAGAGTCACTGATCAATGGAGATATTTTTCGTATTGCATCTTCGGACCCTTAGTATGGATATATATTGTTGATATTGTGGTAGATGTGGGAGGTATTTACCTCCACATGTAAACCTGAAGAGAATAGAATATTCTGGGAAGAAAGAAGAAACCCTAATGAGCTGGCTAATAACCCTAGAATACAAGTCGGCTCAAGAGGATAGTTTTTATTAGGTTATTAGCCTCCAAGAGAACAAGTCAACCAAAAGAATTAATATATACTAAGTAAATAGGTACCCAGAATGAGAAGTCAGCCTAGGAAGTTAGCCAGAATTAGTATAAATACAGGAGGCCAATCTTCATTCTGGCAAGCATTCTCATAACTGTAGAGCTCACTTGTGCGCACTATAGTTAGCCAGTTTGTGTGCAAGTCTAGAGGAGAGTTGTCGTTGCAGCTGCTGCAGCTAGCAGATTACATTTTGGCTTGGACTATTTCTTGGTTATGGTTTGGACTATCTGATCAGCTCTTGTTTGGTGCACTATCCTTGGATAAATGTGTGCTACCCTTTGTTTGGATATCTATCCTAGGATTTGCTTCAGAAGTGATTCTCTGTCAAGGTTAAGGTGCTCGGAGGGTGGCTTCAGCCTATGGTTGGATGAAAATAGTGATATTGTATATGGTAAAACAAGCACATCCATCATATTCTAACAGGTTATGGTCCCACACCTCCTTCATTCATTCTAACCACTGGCAGGGAGCATATCCATAAGGATATTGATCTCGTTGAAGAATTGACACTAGTGTTTCTAGCAAGAGAAGTCACCAAAGCACTTACGCTAGGGTTACTAGCAAGTGTAGTTGCAGAACCCTAATCCTCTCATTGAGGCACCTTAAGTGAAGGGATTGACCTAATTTCTTGATAGATCAGTGTGCCATATCCCAATGCATCTCCTAGTACTCTCAGCAAGCCAAGACGTCAAGTTTGAGTTTTTGGTCAAATCTAGGGTTGACCAAATCAAAGCAGCGATGACTTACTCTATGAAGTTAGAAAATAAGTTAGATGGAGCTTCAAAATTCAGAGCGTGGAAGACAAGGATCGACCTCATCCTTTCCAAGAATAAAGTGTTGGATATCGTGAAAGGAAAGATCGTGGAACCAGAGTTTGAAGAAGGAAAAGAGAAGGAACCACAGAACGTTGCATTTATGGAGAAGTTCAAATACGGTGACATCAATGCCATAAGTATCATAGTGGACTCCATAAAATACCACTTTATATCCTATATCTCCCATCTTGACTCATTGAAGAAGATGTATGATGCCCTAAGACACCTCTTCTCATTCAGAAACATTGGACAAGTAATGAGTTTGAAGAATGAGCTCTGTGACATGAAGATGAATGATGATGACAGCATAACATCATACTTTGTGAGAATATCTCAGTTAAGATATCAACTACAAACTATTGAGGAGATCATTCCAGAGAAGGAATCAGTAAACATAGTACTCAATGGTCTTCCCAAGACATGGGATGCATTTTCCGCAAGCATGAACACAAGGAAGGAGTATCCTACATTTGAAGAACTTTGGACTTGTTGTGCTCAAGAAGAATCAAGGATTTGTGCAAAAGAGAAACCTCAAAATAAGTATGATGATCAAGCCTTTATAGAAAGATTCAAGAATTTCAGGAACAAAAGGAAGTTTAAAAGGAAGCCAAAACAAAAGAAGGATATGTCATAAATACAATGCTTCAACTGTCGAAAATATGGTCACTATAAGAATCATTGTCCCGAGCTAAATAAAAGGAAGGAGACACACGAAGCATCAGTTTCCTAAGAAAGGAAACCCTCAAGGAAAACCAAGTAGGATAAAGCAGACTTCTTCCTTTAAAGACAAGGTAACAATATTCTTCATAGTTCTTGTACATATCTTGTTTGCGTAGTCTCTGTACATATCTTGTATATCTGTCTCTTAGAAGATGATATGTTCCAAGAAGAACTATACCTAAGGAAGAACAACAAGATAAGGGTTTCTATCATTATGACTACAAGTTAGACAAAGCACATGAAAGTATGAAGTACATCAAACAAATCATGTGGAAGTTATTACATAAGTAACAAGCGGCAAGATAAGCCGAAATCAAAAATCAAGAAGAAATTGGAGAAAGACTTATGACACCTTGCAGAAGAAAATAAAGACAAGACGAAATCATGGACTCTGTTAGATGGAGCAAGCCAGTTATATAAAGAAGAGAATGCATTCATACATGAAGCAAGGATTAGGAGGGAGATAATCCTATGATCCATTGAAGATGATGAAGTATATATCCATGGTAGAAGCCATGAAAAGCAGTATGTGTTCAGTTCGACCTTAGAAGAAGTCTTCTTCGAAGAGAAGCCTTAAAGTATCCCTAGTTGTCCATCCACGTCCGTGATCCTATGATGAAAGAAAGAAGTGGAATATTTAGGGCATGGAATCTATAAGAAACTCCATGGACCCAAGAGCTAAATAAAAACATGAGGAAGAACATGAAGATTCCAAGAAAGAAAGAGAAGCAAGAACAACTAGTCATTGTATCGAGAATCACAAAATTACCAACCTGATATGAACTCGCTAAAATGAAATCAAGAAAAGGAACTGAAAGTTGTGATGAAGAACAGTGTATATGAATGCAAGCATTGCAAGATTCAGAACTAGAGGTTCTCCCATATGGAGGGAGAAGACTATGATGATTACTTGTTCCAGTAAACCAAACATACCTCTACATTAGTCATTATATCATCTGCAATATCCATGGGTTGGATTTCTACATCATATGAATGCAAATATTTTTCTCCAAAGCAATTGAACAAAGAGCGTGTGAAGAGGAACCTCAAGGATTTGACGTATACCAAAAAGAGACCCTTGTATGCAGATGGAAGAAGACAACTTGGTGGAGAACCTCCAATGCACAGTAGAAGCGTGATGAAGACTTTCTAGAATAGAGATATTGTATTAGAATGGTTACTCAGAAGCTCAGGATGATGGATCGCTAATCCAAGAAAAACTCTCATGATGGTCGAAGAAGTACCACTTGGATATGTTCCAGTTTTACCCTTGCCACGATGTTGTGAACTAGCAGGAACCAAAGAGGAATCCAACAATAATATACTGATCAGAGCTATATGAAGCCTTCATAGAAAACCAGTGTACCGGAAAAACTGAAGTACATTTCAGATACAACATTACATTCTCTGTGATGAATTCCAGAAAGGAGAAAGTGGTTCTCCAATATATATCTCCACAGATGAGCAGATAAGCAGACATTTTGCTAAATCTTCTGTCAAAGATGAAAGAGTTTGTGTACTCAAGCTAGAGCTCATGGAGATGAATTCCTTATTGAAAAAGGAAGAGATGACTCCCAGGTTGGGAGGGAGCACTGATGTGTTATTGATTTATGGACAATCATTTTTCAATTTGAAAAATTGTCCAGGATGAGCAGTTCCTTTCCAATTCAGAAAGTGGTTTGAGATTTCTAACGGACAGGCATTTTCCAGTTCGAAAAATGGTCCAGATTGAACGGTCATTTTCGTAATGAAAATGGTTCGATGGATTGATGATGTACCATAGACAATGATTTCCCATTGTGGTTAACATGGGGAATGGTCTAGGGCAGTCTCTCTTCTTGAGGGTTACTCAAGAAGACTGGCCCTCCTCGCTGAAAATTCAATATTTTGAATCTCACAGTTGTGAGAAGTTTTGAAGAATGGTTTGTTTTGGAGGTTGGTGCAGGACAATCATTTCCTTAGGAAATGGTCCGGATAGTCATTCCTTAGGGAATATTCATTCTCTCCAGGTTTCACTTTGTTTAGTGTCATAGGAATGGCCCAGGGTGGGGAATGGTCCAGGTTTAGAAATTAAAGACAGGCATTACCTAGGGCAGACTCATTCTCTCCAGCTTGCATTTTGTTTCATGAGAGAGGAATGGCCCCGGGTGGGTGATGAAGACCTCCTTCCCTCAGGCCGAGATCCATGCAGGATCTTCTCTAGACCACGGCAAGGGTTAATAAAACCCCTTGTTTAATCCCACATAGGATTTTGGTTTTCGCAAGTTGAGGCGCTTCGAACACTATTCCATGGCTCTTGGAAATAGCCAAAACGTGAAATTTTGAATGGACTTATGGTGTAAGACCCCTCTCCAATGTGACCACAACCAAGCCTAGGCGCAAAAACCTTTCACGACTCGCGATTCACAAGTTGGAGTACCATCCCTTGTGAACTCTCCTTGCGAATCCCTGACTCTGAAATCTATCCTTTGACGAGATCTAATGGTTGTATGCCTCCCTTGCTCTAATGGCCCACGACATACCAAGATTTCACAAATCGGTGATCCAAGACTCTTGACCCCAAACCTCCTTTCACTCCATTCCCTGAACTTTGATACCTGAGTTCGCATGTGAGATCAATGGCCCACATTGATCCGGATCTGATGGTCACTATCCCTCTAGAGCTTAAAGGTGTTGAAAATACACTCAGTCTTAGTCTCTTCATTGTTCTAAGAGATCCAACGGTTCAAGAGATTTCGGCACTTCCTCCTGAAGCGATTCAATCATCCAATTCAACTTCTCAAGGACTTCTGGCCAGATGACTTGGCATCCTTCCCTCCTGAACTTGATTCCTGCGAAACAATTCAACCTCCATCTCCTTTTCGAACAATTCATAGGTTCTAACCCTCCTGATCTTTCACTTGCAAACTCAAGGCCTCCAAAAAGAGTCCATGCATGCACTCCTTGCGACAGTTTTAAAATAACCTCTGGTTATTTTATATCTTCGAATCTGTGCACTCCTTGCAACAGCAGTCCCTTAATTTCTCTCTTGGATTTGGTAAAATCCAAGACTTCACCCACCCTGTGCACACCTTACATGGCTCTATGCTCTACTAACACTTTTGCCTGTAAAGACAAAGTTTGAATCTCTTTTGAGAGTTCTGAGGTAAAACGTAGAGTCTAATCGATGCACTCCTTGTGGACCCTCCACTGCACTCTGTGTAGGCGTTCTCAGAAAGAGAAACAACTGAACCTCATTCTCCCCTTTTCCAGAATTCAAATATTCAACATAGAATCCTAGAACATACACACACAGATTTGCATTGAAATAAAATGCGCACAAAGAATGCAAACAAGCCACAACATATTGTTCAATAGGTGATTCCAACAGCCATAACAAACACAAAGATTAGAATCAAATATTTTCTTTCATTAATTCCAGTGCTATCATACATGGTAAACAACTACAGCTAGAATGCATGAAAAAGTTCTATGTTCTCCTCTGCAGATCTACAACTTATGAAATCTGAATCATAATGTTACAAATGATCAACGGGTTGAGGGTGTGTATCATCTATTTTCCCTCCTACCTCCTACGCTCCTAAAATTGTCTAATCTATTATTTAAATCTACCTACTTTACATTCATTACACATAAATGCCTCTACATTCGACAGATAAGAGCAACGCTCAAGATCTGTTTACAATATCCAAAACACAAAGGTAAGTACGCTTCCCTAGCTATTACATTAATGTCCATTCATTAATCTTCAAAACATTTCAAAATGTGTGCTGGTGATTTTCCAGTTGTCTCCTTTGGTTAGGCGCGTGCCTTTGGCTTTATATGATGGTCTTGCATCATACTCCCTCGCTTGAAAATTTTCATAAACTCCTGTTCATGAGTTCCTTCATTGTTCATCCATGCTTTTGAATTGTTGTTTCATCCTCCCAACTGGCATATTCAACTGGATGTCCTTTCCATTTGACCAATTATTCAAAATACTCTTTTCTCCTAGTCTTTCTACTAATCCTCTTGTCAATTATGCTTTCCATCTGTGGATTTTTAGCTACAGGCGTTTGTTTTGTCCATTGAATATTTTCTTGTTTATATTCTACTCCTTCTTCTTCAGCTCTGTAAGGGTACAAATCCATGACATTGAATATCGGTGAGATTCCGACCCCATCGAGTAATTCAATCTCATATGCGTTTGTCCCAAATTTCCTTATGACCTTGCACGATCCAATTTTTTTCATATTCATCTTGTTGTATGTTCCCCTTGCGAACCTCTCCTTATGGATTGTGTTTATCTTCTCTACACTAGTACTCTTGACTTGAACTCTGCAATCTCTCCTTAATTCTTCTGTGAAGCTCCTTCATTCCTTCTACAAAGTCCTCTGCACTAGCACTTATGAATTCAGTTTGTTCTGAATATTTCAATTCAGAAACTCCCCTTGGTTGTATTCCATATACAATCTGGAATGGACTCTGCCCTATTCTTCTATTGAGTGAATCATTGTAAGTGAATTCTTCCAATGGTAGAATGTGATCCCATTGACTGTGGTGTTCATTCACTAAGCTCCTTAACAAATCTCCCAAGCTCCTGTTCACGACCTCTGTCTGTCCATCCGTCTGAGGATGATATGTTGAGCTAAAAGACAAATTTGTCCCCAACTTCTTCCATAAGGTCCTCCAGAAATGTCCTACGAACTTGGTATCTTGATCATAAATGATACTCCTTGGCAAGCCATGAAGTCTGACAACTTCCTTGAAAAACACGTTTGCAATATGAGTTGTGTCACTGGTTTTCTGGCATGCTATGAAATGTGCCATCTTTGAAAATCTTTCTACCACTACAAATATTGATATCCCATTTGTGTCCTTGGTAGTCCCAATATGAAATCCATCCTCACGGCATCCCATGGCCTTTCCGGTATGGGTAATGGTTGGTATAACCCTTTGTTCTTCCTTTTTCCTTTCGTGTGCTAACAAATTCTGCACCTGTCCACAAATTTCTTCACATCTGTCCTCGTCCCTGGCTAGAAATATGAGCCATTCAACTTTAATAATGTTTTTTCATGACCGAAGTGTCTGGCAAATCCTCTGTTGTTCTTTTCCTTCAGAAAATTCTCCCTCATGGAGCATTTTGGAACACATAGCTAATTTCCCCTGAACAATAATCCATCCTGGATCATGTATTTAGTCCATTGGCTTCTGTCCCTGAGAATTGGATTCTCAGACGCCTCATATGCTTCTTTGAAGTCTGGATCATCCCTGTACATTTCTTTGAGGTTATCAAAACCCAAAGTCTTGACTCTGAATTCCTACATAAGCAAACATTTCTTGTTCAAAGCATCATCAACTTTGTTAGCAGTTCCAGAAATATGTTTGATTACAAAAGTAAAATTCTACATGTATTCAACCCATTTAGCATGTTTTTGGTTCAACTTCTCATGTCGAGTCACGAATTTCAAAGCATGATTATTGTTGTACAAAACGAACTCTTTGGGAACCAAATAGTGCCTCCATTTCTTCAACGCTTGTATGACTACATAGAATTCTTTGTCATACGTGGAGTACTTGATCTTTGCTTCATTCAGTTTTTCATTGAAATACGTGATCGACCTATTGTCTCGGCTCAAGACTGCTCCAATGGAAAATCCACTTGCGTCACACCTGACCTGGAATGTCTTGCTGAAATCTGGCAAAACCAGAATTGGTTGCTCAGTGATCTTCTTCTTTAGTAGGTTGAAGCTCTTCTCTGCTTCCTCCATCTAGTGAAAACATTTATGTCTTTTCTTCACTGTATCCATCATCGATGCGCTAATTCCACTAAAGTTTTGGATGAATTTCCTGTAGAAGCTAGCCAAACCATGGAAGCTTTGAACTTCAAACACGCTCTTCGGAAATGGCCAATCCTTAATCGCATTTATCTTTTCCAGATCCATTTTCAATTCATTTGCAGAGATAACAAAACCCAAATAAATGAGTTTTGTCCTCATAAATGATGATTTCTTTATATTGATCAGCAATTTCTCTTGTTGTAACCTCCTCATCACTGCAACTAAATGCTTTAAATGTTTTGCTTTAGTTTTGCTGAAAATTAATATATCATCAAGATATACAATGACAAATTTCTCAATGAAATCCTTCAGGACTTCGTTCATAAACCTCATGAAAGTACTGGGCGCATTTTTCAATCCAAATGGCATGACAAGCCATTCATACAACCCTTCATTTTTCTTGAATGTTGTCTTCCATTCATCACCTTCTCTCATTCTAATCTGATGATATCTTCTTTTCAAAACAATTTTTGAAAAAAACTTTGCTCCACTCAAGCAGTTCATCAAGTCATCCATCCTTGGCAATGGGAACCTGTATCTGATGGTAATTTTGTTAATTTCCCTCAAGTCTGTACACATCCTCCAGCGACCATCCTTTCTTGGGCTGAGCACTGTCGGAACAGTGCATGGACTCAAGCTCTCCCGAATCAATCCTTTGTCCATTAAGTCCTGGACCTGTCTCTTAACTTCTTCATTCTCCTACGATGTCAACATGTACTCTTCTTTATTCGACAAATTGGCTCCAGGTATAATATTGATATGATGGTTTATACTCCTAATAGGTGGCAATGAACAAGGTAATTCGCCCACTACTATATCAGCAAATTCTTCCAGCAACTCCTGGATTTCTACTGGTAAATCATCCATCCTAGTGTTGTTCAAAACAATTATGGGCTTCCTAACCACAATGAATTATGTGTCTTCCTTCTTCTTGACTTCCTTAAGAAGTTCCTTCCCACTCATGAGAAGTACAGTGTTGCGCATCTCTGTTTTCACCTCTTTATTCTTAATTGGCAGCAACATGTGCGTCCTACCGCTTTTCTCCAGAGTGTATGTGTTCTTTCTCCCATCATGCACCACATTTCTATCATATTTCCATGCTCTACCCAGCAATAGATGACAAACATCCATGGGAATGACATCACATAATATCTCATCTTTATATCCTCCTATTTTAAATTCAACTAAACATTGTTTAGTGACATTTACCTGATGTCCTTTTTGTAGCCATGAAACTTTGTATGGTCTTGGATGCGCAACAGTCTCTAGCTCCATATTTTCTACCATTTCTGTACATACAAGATTATTTGTGTTACCGCTGTCTACTATGACCTTGCATACCTTGTCTTTGGTTTTGCAAGCAGTCCAAAACATATTGTTTATTTGGGTTGGTTTCTCTGGCTCCTTCTCTGGTTTCAAGAGAAATTTCCTCATCGTCAAAGATCTTCCACCCTTAGTTTCCTCTACCTCAACATTCCATCCTTGAGCTTCGGCAATGTGAGTTTCACCACCATCTTTCTTCCTATTTGGACACTCATAGGATTTATGTCTGATTTTCCCATGGATAAATCATTTCACTTCACCTACTCTGCCTCTTCCTCTTCCTCTGGTTCGAGGAAAAGTATTTATATCTACATACCTCCTCCCCTATGAGCTTCATCCTCTCTCAGATTGAGTTTGAGGTTTCTTCCCCTCTTCTTTAGGTTTTTGAGTTATGTTCCAGAATATCATCTTGCCTCTACTTTGACTTCTGCCTCAGCCTCTTTCACCTTGCTTTTGGCTCTGCTTCTCTTCAGCTTTCAGAGCCATATGATAAGCATCTTCTACGGTTTGGATGGTCATCATACTCATATCGTCCTGAATGTTATATCGTAGACCATTCATATACCTCGCAACTTTCTCATCATCGCTTTCCCGATGACTTTCTCTGATGTTTATCCTATGGAACTCTTCAGTGTATTCTTTCACTGAGATCAGCTTCTATCTCAAATTTTGCATCCTTCAAAACAGATTTATTTGATAATCCCTGGGTATAAACTTGGCTTTCATTTTTGCAACCATTCTATCCCAGCTTTTGATTTTCTGCTTGCCCTTGCAACATCTATCAGATTGCAGTTCATCCCACCATAGTGTTGCATGCCCTTTAAGTCTAGTAACGACATGTTTGACTTTCTTGCCTTCCTGGACATCCTCACAGTCAAAGTATTTGTATAGACCTCTAATCTAGTCTAGAAGCTCTTCAACATCCAAGTTGCCTTCATACATTGGAATGTCTATTTTTTCCCTAGCACCTATGCTAGCAATAGCCTTGAATAAGCGTTCTTCTGCAACATCTTCGACTGCAACTTCTTCTCCTTCGTTTTCAGCTTCACTGATATCCCTAGTGTCAATTGTGCACCTCTGTGTTGTCTCCATAGCATCAATATTGGCACGTAATTCACACATTTCTCTTTCCACTTCTGGATCAAGCATTGCCCTTTCTCTCCTTCTCAACGGCATGGATGTAAAATTCCTCTTTTCTCTCTGCTACAGAAAGCAAAGAACTTGTTATGGGCTTTGATACCACAACTGATGCAGACTTCCTTCCCTCAAGCCGAGATCCACGTAGGATCTTCTCTATACCACGACAATGGTTAACAAAACCCCTTGTTTAATCCCACACAGGATTTCGGTTTTTGCAAGTTGGGGCACTTTGAACACTATTTCATGGCTCTTGGCAATAGTCGAATCATGAAATTTTGAATGGGCTTATGGTGTAAGCTCCCTCTCCAATGTGACCACAACCAAGCCTAGGCACAAGCACCTTTTGTGACTCACTATTCATGAGTTGGAGCACCACCCCTTGTACACTCTCCTTGCAAATTCTCGACACCTAAATCTAGCCTTCAACAAGATCAAATGGTTGTATGCCTCTCTTGATATAACGGCCCACGACATATCAGGATTTCACAAATTGGCAATCCAAGATGCTTGACCCCAAACCTCTTGTCACTCCATTCCCTGAACTCCGATATGCGAGTTTCCATGCGAGATCAATGACCCACGTTGATCTAGATCTGACGGTCACTATCCCTCTAGAGCTTAAGGGTGTTGAAAAGACACCCAGTCTTAATCTCTTCATTGTTCTAAGAGATCCAACGATTCACAGGATTTCGGCACTTCCTCCTAAAGTGATTCAATCATCCGATTCAACTTCTCAAGGACTTATGGCCAGATGACTTGGTGTCCTTCCCTCCTGAACTTGATTCCTGCAAAACAGTTCAACCTCCGTCTCCCTTTGGAACAATTCACAGGTTCTAACCCTCCTAAGCTTTTACTTGCAAACTCAAGGCCTCCAAAAAGAGTCTCTACATGCACTCCTTGTGGAAGTTTTCAAATAGCCTCTAGTTATTTTAGATCTTCGACTCTGTGCACTCCTTGCGACAGCAGTCCCTTAATTTCTCTCTTGGATTTGGTAAAATCCAAGACTTCACCCAGCCTGCGCACACCTTTCACGACTCTATGCTCTATTAACACTCTTGCCTGTAAAGACAAAGTTTGAAACTCTTTTGAGAGTTCTGAGGTAAAACTCAGAGTCTAATCGACGCACTCCTTGCGGACTCTCCACTGCACTCTTTGCAGGCATTCTCAGAAAGAGAAACAACTGAACCTCATTCTCCCCTTTTCCAGAATTCAAATATTCAACATAGAATCCTATAACATACACACACAGATTTGCATTGAAATAAAATGCACACAAATAATTAAAACAAGCCGCAACATATCATTCAATGGGAGATTCCAACAGAAGATCGGAATCAAAGTTTTTCTTTCATTAATTCTAGTGCTCTCATACATGGTAAACAACTACATCTAGAATGCATGAAAAAATTATTTGTTCTGCTCTGCATCTCTACAACTTATAAAATCTGAATCATAATGTTACAAATGATCAAAGGGTTGAGGGTTTCTATCATCCATTTTCCCTCCTACCTCCTACGCTCCTAAAACTATCTAATATATTATTTAAATCTACCTACTTTACATTCATTACTCATAAATGCATCTACATTCGATAGATGAGAGAAACGCTCAAGATTTGTTTACAATCTCCAAAACACAAAGGTAAGTATGCTTCCCTAGCTATTACATTAATGTCCATTCATTAATCTTCAAAACATTTCAAAATGTGTTTTGGTTCTTTTCCAGCTGTCTCCTTTGGTTAGGCGTGTGCCTTTGGATTTATATGATGCTCCTGCATCAGTGGGGAATGGTCTAGGCTCAAAAATAGGGACAATTATTCTTCCTTTCTTAAGAAGAATAGTCCAGATAGCTCATCATTGATGTTTTACCTTCTGAGGGAAGATGCTCTTCCAGATCTCATAGATGTGAGTGGAAGAATGGCCTAGATGATTCAGTGTATATCATAACAATGTTTTCTATGTAGTTTGATATCAGATGATTGTTATGGAGACTGTATGTATCTAGACAGTAGATATATGCTACTGTGGTGGATGTGTTCCACTAATTGTGACTATACGTCACGGATCAAGTATTTGTGTGCTACTTGGTGTGGTAGTGTACCACTGTATTGTAGTTGTGTACTACTATGAATAGATATAGTTGTGTTCTATTGAATGATATTGTTCTGATTTCCTTGAATACTATTAGCAGTGTTGGAAATGATTATCAACTAGATGGATGATCAATGGACAGATATTTCCCAAACGAAAAATGGTCCAGGACATTTATTCTTCTAGGACATATGTCCGGATTAGAATAATTTTTCTTGTGTCACTCTATGAAGTGAGTGAATTATCCAGCATCATTTGTGATTACTCAGATGGAGTATGGTTTTGAGAGATGATGCAGTTGATGATATTGATAGTGATTATGGTGCTCATGATCTAATCTTGAGATATTCTGTATGACTATGATGATGCTACTGATTCAATGGTATGTTTGTGCTCAATACCATTGTCTTCAATACCTCTCTAGCTAGGAGGGAGTGTTGATATTGTGGTAGTTGCGGGAGGTATTTATCTCCATGTGTAAACTTGACGAGAATAGAATATTCTGGGAAGAAAGAAGAAACCCTAATGAGTTGGCTAATAACCCTAGAAGACAAGTCGGCTCAAGAGGATAATTTTAATTAGGTTATTAGCCTCCAAGAGAAGAAGTCGGCCAGAAGAATTAATATATAATAAGTAAATAGGTACCCAGAATGAGAAGTCAGCCCAGGAAGTTAGCCAGAATTAGTATAAATACAGGAGGCCAGTCTTCATTCTGGCAGGCATTCTCAGAACTGCAGAGCTCACTTGTGCGCACTGCAGTTAGCCAGTTTGTGCGCGAGTCTGGAGGAGAGTTGTCATTACAGCTGCTGCAGCTAGCATATTACGTTTTGTCTTGGACTATCTCTTGGTTATGGTTTGGACTATCTGATCAGCTCTTGTTTGGTGCGTTATCCTTGGAGAAAGGTGCACTGCCCTTTGTTTGGCTATCTAGCCTAGGGTTTCCTTTTGGAGTGATTCTCTATCAAGGTTAAGGTGCTTGGAGGGTGGCTTCGGCCTATGGTTGGGTGACAATAGTGATATTTTCTATCATAAAATGAGCACATCCATCATATTCTAACATATACTTGTGTATATTTAGACTTTGAAGTGTCCATCTTTTGCTTCTTGCAATGAGCATCGACGAATACGCCATCAAGAACAAAACTATATTATTCTCAATGATACTTTATATCGTCGAGGAGTGGATTGCATTCTTCGTAGATGTCTCACTCACGAGGAGGAAGAACTTGGTTTGAATAACTGTCACATAGGAGCATGTGGCGGTCACCTGTCTGGGTTGGAAAAATCGAAAATATTCTTCGCGTTGTATAATTTTGGCCCTCATTAATCAAATATTTTGTAGAGGAGGTCAATAAGTGTCACTCGTGCCATATATTATCTCAGAAGATGCGAGCACACCCAACTCCCATGTTCCAAGTTATTGTTGTTGGCCCCTTCACCAAGTGGGGGATTGATTTCACTACATGCCACCTAATTTCAGCTAGGGGGAATCGTTATAGCATCATAGAAGTACACTACTTTATTAAGTGGGTCCAAGCTATGCCAACATTCAGCAATGACAATAAAATGACTTCCCTTTTTGTTTTTAACCAGATTGTAGCGAGGTTTGGTATTCCGAAGGAAATTGTCACAGATCATGGCAGTCACTTCCATAACAAGATGATGTCTGAGTTAACATCAAAACTAGGGTTTAAATAGGAACATTCATCATCATACTACCCATAGGAAAATTGTCAGGTAGAGGTTGTTAATAATTCTCTCAAGACTTTTCTTCAACAAACGATCAATTCGGCCAAGTAAAATTGGCATTTGATGGTGTACTCAAAACTTTGGGCTTATCGAACCTAAGTCAAGACTGCTACCATTTTTTCTCCTTTACAACTCGTTTACGGGCTGGAGGTGGTATTTCCCATAGAATTCCAAATCCCTTCTCTTAATTTGGAAGTGGAACTACTTCCTGACACTACACAACTTAAGGAGCATCTTTTATATCTTGAGCGGCTAGATGAGCAACGTCAAAATGCATCCTTGGCCAACGAGGCTCACAAACAATGTGTCAAGTATTAGTATGATCAATCTGCCCACCCTCAAATTTTCTTCGAAGGTGATCTTGTCCTATTCTATGACCAATATAAAGATCCCTTGGGAGCAGGCAAGTTCAAACCCATGTGCTTCGGACCATTCATTGTTAAGAATTTTTTATAAAAGGATGTCTATTAACTGGTTGATTTCGAGGGTAATGCTTTATCAGATACTAGAAATGGGCTCTACCCTAAGAAGTATTATGCTTAAGTTTGGTCTCTTGAGCATGACTTCTTGGATATAATGTATATCTTTTTTTATATAGTCTTGTCTTTTTTTTTATGGACGTGTATTTTATTGTGTTTATTTTCACTGTGGAAGATGTCAAGTGAATATGGGGTCTATGTTGGGTTCGCAGACAGTGTTATCCGACACACTCAGATTCTTTCTCCTGCAACTTGGGTGATATTTACACCTTTTGGTCAATTGATGTATTTTGGAGGTATGAGGTGGAACACGGATACCGAAATTTTTTTGATGTGGCTGGAAAGGAGGCCTCTCAGGTCGGGGCTCGAGAATCTCATGGCCAACTAGGTTGAAGAACCCAGCTTGAAAGAGATTATTTAGTTCTTGTGGATCAACGTCAAAATGTATCAAAAATTGTGGCCTTCTATGCCCTCTCTGCCAATTATTCCCTTTGCCTCTATTAGCACCTCTATTAACACCTCTTACATTGCTTCCTCTACTAAAGAAACTCATCCTAAAGAAATATTCCAAACATGTTACAAAAAACTCTTAACAATCCATGCATAAATACTCTACCTAAATCAAATCAACAGGTTGGCTCTATCATTCACCATTGAAGCACATGCAATACATCCATCAACACCTTAAAACTTAACAATCAATTTCCATTTGAATAAGGAGTGGTAGGGCTATTGGGAATATGAGGGGCTTATAATGAGAGAAAAATGGTAGCATGGATGGGAAGCGACCAATGAATATTGTTCAATCAAATGAAGAAGTAACAGAAAATGTATCCATATCCAAACTTCCAACACCAGTCATCAGCTATCCTTTTCTTTTGTTATTAATCCTTTCTCTTTTCAAAAAATGAAATTCATAATAATAAAACAGGGAATGTTTTTAATGTATTTGGGAAGGAGGTGGGAATATAATGAGCGAAAAGTGAAATAATGAAAGGGAAAAAGATTATTATTGTTCTATTATATGCAATAGTATCTATTGAAAATCATCATCACCATCAATTGAAAAATTGTTTCTCTATTAATAATTCAAATCTAAGACACAATAGTTTTTATAGTACCCAATATAAAACTACAGGAACATTTCAGGACTATCAAACTTTACAACTTCAATTTCCCCTTCATTTTCTTTTATTAGCAGATATTTTATAAGAGACTGTTAACAGAGTCATTCAATAAAATTAAAACCATACTACATCAAGTGCGCATGGGAGGATGAGAACACAACATAAAGTCATCGACCTTTCACTATACAACTCTTGTATAATGACCTTCAATACTTGTTGGGTAAACAGATTGGGTTCGAAACCTCATATGAAACTTGTGCTCGTCGTTTTAATTTAACATCATATAACTTCAAAAATGACCAAACCCCCATGGATAACAACAAGCCAAGACCTCATGCATATAACATGTCTTTCCCACAACTGCGTTAATCATTATAACATACATCAGGACCAGAGTTGGAATCTACTAATTTCCATACACTAGATAAAAGAACTGAGGTATGGTCACGAAAAGGCAAAACATTCATAAGGGATTTGTAAAAAAACCATTTAACCATTTATTTCCACAACAGATTTTCCAAAGACCTCATATGGTGGCCGCAAGGAAAATACACCTATATATTCACAAACAGTTGAAAGATAATTTGAAGGAGCTACAAGTCTTCCAAAGACTGGGTAAAGGGTATGGCATTATTCAAGGAAAATCCAAACTGTTCTTTTATTTCTCAGAGAAAAACCATTGAATTTTAATCACCGGAGATGAGTGAAACCGAAAAGAACTTGCCATAATTATTTTCCAACAGTCATAGAAACAAACGAAACATTCATTATGGGTGCAACAAAATCACATAATCCAAACAGAAAGGAATTTCGAACACTATTCTCATCTTGAAAAAATTAAATGCCAACAAAGAGGAAACTCCATATAAATGGAATTTGCACAGTCATGATAACGACATACATCCATTATAAACTTTGGAAAGAAAACATAGTTTGTAAGAAAATCTAAGAGCCAACATCATGATTTTATTTGGAGTGAAGCTACAGTTCATGAAAGGAGAGGGAAGAGCCAACATACATGAATGGAGAATTCCAGAAAACCAACAAGCACCATTATTTTTTCC
Source organism: Picea engelmannii (assembly GCA_009831015.1). Lineage (NCBI taxonomy): Eukaryota > Viridiplantae > Streptophyta > Pinopsida > Pinales > Pinaceae > Picea > Picea engelmannii. The sequence continues at coordinate 146,210 of ML796484.1, read as the reverse complement.
AAGGCTGAGCAAAACAGAGGCAACACCATCCAAAGAAACCAACACAAATGTGAAACAAGTGAGGGTGGTGACCTCGATGTAGGGTTAGAGCAACATGCAGTAATTGCACGTCATTTCTCACATTAATTTCCATCAACTAGAGCCAAGTACGAGAGCACCCAATACATCCAACGCATAGTCCACTACATTTTTCACATTAAATTTCAATCCAAAAATCGAATTTTCCTCTTTTCATTAAGCTCATAAGTTTTATATGCATACTCAACACTTAGCACCAAAACATGTCATGTCCCACATTCCTTGCTAGTGAAGGATTTCCACCTTATAAAACTTATCAATTGCCCATGATAATAAAAAGTATAACATAAGTGCAATATGCCATAACTATATGTGGCTCATGCTTGGAGTTTGAATCAACAAGTCAAAATATATGTGTACAAATAATAAACCAAGATGCTTATTAAAACACACATTTTTCCCTTTTCATTTATTTTCCAAATTAAATTTCCAACACACCCATCATTCATCCAAAAAGTGACTTCAAATTTATGGGTTTATTCCCAAACTGTAAAATAAATTTTTCAAGGTAGTTATGAGAACAATTAATAAAATCGTCTTTTGTCATCATTCCATATGGGGTCCCACCTAATCATTATATATATATATATATATATATATATATATATATATATATATATATATATATATATATATATATATATATATATAAGTGTCATTACAACCCGTTTGCATGCAGGGATTCCATGTTGCGCATTTTGGGCGTCAACAATATGTAAATAAACTTATAACTATGAACTTATAACTATACTACAATTATATGAAATGGTATGTACAATGGATGAAAATGCCTACCTACCTCTACTTACATGTTGGTTGAATGCTAGGTGTAGTCATATAACCAGTGAAACCATCCTAGCAATACCTCAAAATACCTGCCTCTGTGCTTCATCATAAACCAATACAATGACCAGTCAAACACAAAAATAAAACGAGTTAGAACATCCATCATTTCATAGGAAATCATAAAGTCTAGATCATGGAGGCTAGAGGGAGGGAATAAATCATGCCAAGAGGTGTCACCGCAACCTTTCCCTATCCATCCCAAAACAACGTTGATAATGTCATATGAAGGTAGATCATCATCCTTAGCTATGAAATTATCTCCAGACAGTTGAGATGAAGGGATGAGAAGTAACCTATGGTAATTCCCATGACTTCCTATGGAAGAAGGGGGCGCAAGGTAAAGGATGAAACTAGGCGTAGAGGAAGAACTTAGCTTCCAACCAAAGGCTTGTTGATTTTGTACATGAAATTGAAAAATCCTACAAGTAGCCAAAGGTTGAAAAAAATGCTATATGACAAGAGGGTGACTATGATGAAAGAAACACCCAACCACATATGTAGTAGAATGACAAGATGATAATAGCAGAGGTTGGAAATTCTTGGCACAAAAATCCTTCTCTAGGGAGACAATGTCCTGAATCTCATCAAAGTTAGAGCATAATGATGGTTGAAAATTTTCTTCATAAAATAGATCCAAGTGCTCAAAATAATACTCATCCAAATCCTAAAGGTATGACCGGAAATAATCATGAGTACATTGCATTAATTCATCCTTGGGTGTTTGCAATATATCGGTAATTGTATCATCTCCTTGTTGCCAAATGTTTGAATCAGTAGCAGTCTCATATGATAATTGTAAAGGAAACAATTCAAAATGTCCTTCCATATCATAAATAGGATACTCATCATGACCAAATACATCCCATTTATGTCTTCCAACATGTATGGACTCATCAATATTATCAGCCATGGCATTACCTTTATCATAACATAAAGGGCTTAGTACATCCAAGGATTCCTCTAACACTTATTCACTTTCCAAATCACAAAATAAAGAATCATCAAAATCTTGGAAAGGGAAACAACTTACCATATTCAATTTTTCTTGTGTAGGAGGGACAAAGGTCTGGATTACTTCATCAAATGGAGGAGCAGAAATCATTACTTCATCCTCATGACTCGCCTCTTCAAACAAGTCTTTGTTTTATTATGTAGAATCATGAGAAAAATCTTTCTCCTCTTCAAGAGGTTGGAAACCTTATTCATAAATATATTCTTCTATGTCTGAGGGTTCTTTTCATTGAGAATGGTGTGCACCCCTGATCTCTTCTACAATATTAGTGGTGAATCCTTTGTCCTCTAGGACTACTGCGATATTTTGAAGGACATATTTGTATGTTTGTTATTGTGGTTTTCTGAACTCAAGAAACCTATTGACAAGATATATGAAAGAGGATATACCCTTTTCTTTGCAACAACCCTTGATCCAATATTTTACAAATGATGGAAAGGAAAGTATGAACAATTTTACCAAAACATCCTCTCCTTCAAATTCCAACTCACTTACATGCTTCAATAACTCTACAACGTGAGTAATGGGGAGGCCTCTAAATCTTGGAGAGTTGTTCAACCACTTCATATAAAAATAATGTGGGTATCCTTTAAAACTTTCAAAATCAATAGATGAATACACTTTCTCTCAAGGTGCCATGATCTCATCATCCTTAGGTTTTGTGAGGGGTTGGGGTGCTTACTTAGCATATGCTCTAGATTCTCCCTTGATTCCTCACTCATTCGATTCAAGCACTCAATCCCAATAGTTCCTGTGGCTTGATTATCTCTTTCTTGGAGTCGCTTTGGTGTGATATTGAGGTACTCCTAGGGAAACACAGTATAGATGGAATTCATGTGATTGGTCCTCCCATGAGTATCCTTAGGGAACTCATGTTCAGAATGAGAGTTTTTATGTGGTATTGACCTAGGATCCTATTGATCCATCCAATATTCACTCATCAAATCTTGGGAGTGCCTCTAAGCATTTTTTATGTTTGAAATTTGTTTGCTCCATTTTCTCTTTCTAGGGATTTTGCAGGGTAAATCCTCCTCATCACCCATAACTGGTTGTTTGGTGGGAGGATCCTCTTCTTCCATGATATCAATATTATTGATGAGGACGTCATGGGTGCTAGTAAGGTCCATAACCTTGTCATGAAGGGAAATTACTTGGGAGAAATCATTAGGATCTCATGAGTTCAGGCTATCCTCTGGTTGGCAAGCAATATCTTATTTTCCTAAGATCCTCGGGTGACTTGTCCCTTATGAGGAATTGGAATTCCTCTTTGAAAGAGCGTAGATACTGGCCCAAGAAATTGGTCTCTGGCAGCAAATTAGAAGGGATTTGATTGAGTAATTTATTGAACATGTCATTGAACTCCCTCACATACTCTTGTTCTTCATGCTTCTGTATTTCTTGGTATTGGGAAAAAAAGGTAAGTCAGATCCGTCTCTTCTGCCCACTTTCTTATGAAGGATTTTTCAAAGTCCTCCCAATATTTGATGCTCTTATTTGGAAGGCTATTGTACCATATTTTAGTGTTGTCAATCAATGAAGCGGAGAAGAGTTTCATAATCACACTAGGATGTTCATTCCCGACTTCATGGAGTTTGAGAATATCACAAAACTTCATCAAATGGAGGTTTCCCGAGGTATGACCTTGATCGGAAAACTCAAGAAACCATGAACTAGCCTTTCTAGGAAGGCTATGTGAACCACCTTATATTTTAATCACATCCAAGGGTCCAAATATCTCACTAGGAGACCATTTTGGAGGAGCCATAGGACAATAGGGCATGTACCGACACCCACTCCAAGTCGTCATCAATGGAGTCACTATATAATCCCTCAAGGATCATCAAAAGGAAATGAGGGAATCACCCTCAGTGGAGTTGCAAGGTAAGCTTGTACAGTAAAGGATTTGAGGAAAGGTTTACCAAATATTTGTCATTTGAGGAAAATTGACTCGATGTTCCTCGTAAATGGTGCCAAAAACGTTATCGCACAATCTATACTTGCCCAAATCCCAAGGCAAGTGAGAGAAGATTGGCATAACAAACAAGATGTCCTACCACTATCACCTTAGTAGGATATCCCCATGTTTTAGGAGAATAAAGAGGTCTACCCCAGGGGAGGTGTCCCCGGTAACATAAAGGGATGGAAAGCTAAGGTTATGATCAATTTTATCCCCCCTCTCATTGGTTACCAAACTCACAAGGTCTATGTCTGAGAGAATGAGGCAAAAGAAGAACAATTTGTGTACCTTCCCAGAACAAGAACAATAGACTATATATATGGAAATTTGAAGTACAAAAATGATAGTAAAGCCTCAATAGATGATATACAACGTAAAGTTATGCTATCTTATATAAAATTGCAGCCTAAATAAAGTTTACAAAAGAAAATAATAATCTGTAATAGCTGCAAGAAAAGCACTACAGGAACACTTGAAAAGACAATGAAAGATTATCATTTATTATGTAGAATGATTATTAATTGCCACAAGCAAATTCTGGTAGGTTTAGCTAGCATTTAAATTTAATTATGCATAAAAATTGCAGCAATTAGAATGGTTGTAGCAGTGTTTTATAACAGCAGCAATCAAATCAGCAAATTACTCTAAGCTAGGGTTAGAAAAGGTTAGTAAAAGATTTAGGGAAAAGGGTTTGAGAGTTGTTTGGTCACAATCCTTCACAAGAGCAAGTAGACAAGTGCCTTTTGGGCTTTGGAGTCTTTAATAATAGAAAATAACTTGGATAATTTAATGATTTTACTTTTCTAAAGATAAATGAGGTGAAACCTTGAAGAATAGCACCTTAAGTCTTCAAGGATCCAAGGCCTCAAGGGAAAATTCAGCTAGATATCAACTAGAGAGTAGGATCTTCTAGGCTCTAGAGAATTTCTCCTTCCTTGGACTATTGAAATATAATTTATGCAACAAGCCTCTAGAAAAGGACTTTTAAAGTGCTAGCACTTTAGGGCTCTAGAAGCCTTAATCTAGACAAAGGTTCTTAACAATAAGTGGCAAGATCAAGAAGGAAGAAATACCTTATGTTCCTTCTCATAGGGTTTCTTAGAAAGCAATTTCATAATCTTTAATATGAATAAGTAAAATTGAACAAAAACATTTAATGTGTAAACAAATTGCAGCATTTACGTACTTCACCAAGAATAATCAAGAATGAAAAACCCTAGTTTGTTGAGATTACCATAAAAATAGCCAAGAAACATCATAAGAAAGCTCCTCGAATCCTATCACATGAGCAAAAGACACCATAAACTCCAAAATAGCACAAATTTCAGCTAAAGTATGCCAATAGGGAGAAAATTCCAGTCCTCCCTCTTGTGAGGGGAGAGTTATGATGAAAAAATGAACTTAACTCGCCATATTTATATGGGAAATCCTGGATAATTAATCCAAAAGTTGTGTCTTTTCACAAAATAAAGCCTAAATGTTAATTTGTTCTTAAAATTTAAAATTAAATCAATTTTCAAAAATTAAAACCCTAAAGAGGGTGACATCATCCTTCCTAGGGTGATGTTAGGCCTCCTCCATGAGATGTTGAGGTCTTCTAGAAAAACATTTGGCCTCCAAAGGCCCTCCTCCATGCCACATGTGCCAAAACTACAACCCAACATCTCTCAATGTCAAACCCTAGCACTGGGTGATGTCATGGGGCTACTAGGGTGATGTCCAAGGTCTCCAAATCCAACATCTAGGTGGGGAAGGGTGGCCCCTCATCATTCAGGCCTGCCAGGGTGTCTCCAAAGGAAACGTTCTCTTCCTTCACTGTGCAAATTGGTTGTCACTATCTTTCCCCAAGCCTAGGGTCTTTGCATCCATCCTTGGGCTTCAAGCCAGCATGAAGGTCTGAACTAATCATCTCCTCATGAATGCATGTCCACCGAGAAAAGTCTTGTAAATAAAACAAGTACACCCTCTAGGGGTCCATGAGTCACAAGTATCTTAAAAATTAAATCACATCTAATAATCAAATCACCTGAATATGTGTATCAAACCCCCCATAAACTAAACAAATTCTCAAGGACGTTATACAACTTGCCAAGTTTAGGTTTAGGAAGGGTCTCAAGATGCCCTATTGGGTCAATAACTCCCAGGTCTAGGGTGTTTCCTAGGTGGAACCTATCCTAGTCATGTGTGTTTGTGAGATGGTGTGGGGTAAAAATTTGGGCATGGGGTTTCATCACATACAAGGGTTTGTATTGTCTTACCTATGGGTTCCTTTGTGGAGGGTGAGCTGCCCCTTATCCTCAATGCATTTTTTCCAAGCCCATTTGTTTTGACATTTTCTCTTCTTAGATCATTCTTTATTTTTCTTTCATGTTTCAAGGAATTAGTCGGAGGCCAATGTCCTGGATTGGTGTCTGGATATGACAATTTCATTCAAAAATACCTCGTGGAAATGAGAAGGTTGGATCATGATGAGACCCCATTTCCCTCAAGCATGCAACTGAGAGCCACTACTCTTGCTTGGTGAGCATATGATAGTAATTTCATACCTTTAAGTACCTATTATCATGATAGGATGACTCATGATGAGACCTCCTATCCCCCAACTAACACCTTGAGTATTCATTATCACTCATTTTGTGGGTCCCCCATTTCTTACAGAGAAACATTTTGTTGTTTTCTCGGGGATCCCTGGGAAAAGCATATAAAAGGTTTTATGATTGGATTTTATCTTTTTCTATATACTTTTAACCTGTGGGCCTTTAGCCCCTTATTCCCATGAGGTAAGGTACAATCCCTTCTTGGTTCAGTACACCCAAATATCCCAACAGGCTAGGGAGATGGAGGGAAAAGTATGGAAAGTGATAAGTATGGTAGGGAACGAACGATGAATTTTCAAGGAACTACCTAGTAGAAACATATTCCCTAGGGAAACCGACTTACTAGGACATATTGACACCCCTATTAGGTTTAAATAAGGCAAAGGGAATAAATTCCAAGCAAATGTTCTAAAACAAAGAAAGATCCTTTGCAAGATGTTCAAATGATTTAAATATCAGAGTGATATGTACCATGATACCTGGACTCATTACCTCATGGAGAAAGACCCGCTACCTTGTGAGAGCCAAGCCGGTGTGGTGGATTTTTTTGTTGGTGATGTGTAATATGCATCAATGAAAATAAGGGCCCCTCCAGGGCTATGCTCTGTCCATCTAGCTCTCGGAACTCCATGTCTACAACCTATGGGCCTCGAGACATGATCTCCTTAGTTACCCATATCCCACTACCTTGGCACAAAAAAAAGAGTACAGTCCAGAGATTGAATAAAATATCCTTGACTCAAAGGTTGACCCTTTTCGATACCCTCACATCAAGGCAAAAGCAAAGAGTAAGGCTTCCAATAGCAGTGCTCCTGATCCAATTTCCTTCTTGACTCAAAAGATAGATCATATGAGTACACAGTTGATCCAAGAACAGAATCAAATCATGGGTCGATTAACCACTATGGAAAGAAATCAATCTACCCCAAGACCTCAGTTTGCTAGACAACCTAGAGATGCCACTGGTTGGAAACCAAGGCCTCAATAAGAGGAAAAGGCCCCTGATAATTTGAAACCAATTGTAATTGTTGACACAGATCAGACACTATCATGTTCTCCTTGCCAAGAACCTCACCAAGAGGATGCATGCCCTCGAAGAGACGAATATTCTTCTGATAGTATGAATTTCATGGATATGATATGAACTTCCAAGAGGAAGAGGTCACAGGAACATATTGAAAAATCTAGAAGACAGGGGGAAAGAGAGACTTTGGGCCCTAAATAAATTGACAAACCATAAAAGGAAGTAACTAAGGAACAGGGAATATTTGACATATGCTAAAAGAAATAAAGCTTCATCCCCTCCATCACAACCTACCACTCCTCCTCCATATACAAAGAAGGTGTTCCCACAACTTCCACCTTCAGTGCATAAGTTTCTTCCAAAGCTAGCTCCCATGGATGATATTTAGTTGAACATAGACATTGCATCCATGTTCGGAAAGTTGGATATGATGGTCCCTGTGACATAAATGTGCAAAATACCTTCTGTAAGGAGGGAAGTCTTGAAGCTATTACAGGTACCAATTGAAAAGGAGGACCCTCCAATCATTCTGAACACCATGTATCTTGATCAGAAAAAGGATAACATCCCTCCTTTTTATCTCTCCTTGGGCATGAATGGCCTTCACCTAAACAACTCTATGTTGGATTTTGGGGCCTCAACAAATGTCATTTCATTAAAGGTAATGGAACAAATTGGCTTGAATATGACCCGACCATACAAAAACATATGTGGCATTGATTCTAAGAGGTTCAAGGTTTATGGACTATGTGAGAAATTTGAGGTCTTCCTAATTGATTTTCCACATATCAGCCTCCTTATGAACATAGTAGTAATTGATGTCCCAGATGCTTGGGGGATTCTCTTATCAAGGATTTGGTATGATTCCCTTGGAGGTTTCCTTAGCATGAATCTCACCCATGCACACATTCCCATGGGAGATGGCACCTTTGAGGTATTATACAGTCGAGAGCAAGCTGACAAGCATGTGATGGATCCCAATAGTCTTGACTATACAAGTGAGGATGAGATTGATGATGTTCTGGATACCATTGAGTATGATCCAAGAGACTTACCTTTTAGGAAGGAGGTGTTAGAATATAATGGATGTGCTCGTTTTACCATTGAGAATATCACTATTGTCACCCAACCATAGGTCGAAGCCACCCTCTGAGCACCTTAACCTTGGTAGAGAATCACTTCGGAAGAAAACCCTAGGCTAGATATCCAAACAAAGGGTAGTGCACCTTTCCCCAAGGATAGCGCACCAACAAGAGCTGACAGATAGTCCAAACACTAGCCAAGAGACAGTCCAAGCCAAAACTAATCTGCTAGCTACAGCAGCTGCAATGGAATCTCTCCTCAAACCTGCGCACAAAATTGGGCACTGCAGTGCACACAAGTGTTGCTTTTCAATTCTGAGACTTCCTGCCAGAATGAAGACTGGCCTTCTGTATTTATAGTAATTCTGGCTAACTTCCTGGGCCGACTTCTCATTTTGGGTATCTGTCTGTTCAGTATATATTATTTCTTCTGGCCAACTTCTTCTCTTGGAGGCTAATAACCTAATATAAATTATCTTCTTGAGTCGACAAGTCTCCTAGGGTTATTAGCCAACTCATTAGGGTTTCTTCTTGGTTCCTAGAGTATTCTATTATCAGCATGTTTACACGTGGAGGTAAATACCTCCCATGGCTACCATAATATCAATAGAAGGACTGCATCGACATGATACTCACAAGTACACATGAATACAAAGAAAATATTTCAAAATTCCAAGGGAAAGAGCCAGGGTCTATCCAAATATTAAAGAAAGAAGATAATAAGGACAAAGAATGTGAAGAAGCCATCAAAACTGCATTCAACAAAAGACCTCCTTCTTATCATTACATTTAAAATATCCCTTACATCAACTATGGTGAAGGAAGTCTTGCATTCATGTGGGACAAGAAGAAGGGCAAGCCTAAATATGACCAGAAGGATGAAAACTCATGGGTTGGACCTTACATCATCAAGAAGAAGTCTGAGAAATAAAAGTACTATTTGACATATTTGGATGAGAGAAACATGACATTACTAGTGGATGGGTCTCTTCTCTAGCCCTACATTCATATCACTTGACTTCTTTAGGTCCCAGGCCCCAGGTAAGTAGGTAGGTCATATTGCTTTCATTTTGTTTGCATCTTGATTTATCATGATAGTTTAGATGCATTTCATATTTCATTTTTCTCTACTTCCATATTGATTTCATGCTTAGTTTAAAAACTATTGAAAAAATGTTAAAATTTTATTTTCTAGATTAGTTTCATTTTTGGTTTTGATGTGTATGGATGAAGGGTGATAGAACCACCTTAGATTTTATAGTCTTATGTTTCAGTGTAGGAACAGGTCCACCAGGAGATGTTGCAGTTAGCATGCACTCTATGGAGATTACATGTCCCCAAGTAGGATCCATATGTTATCCCCAACTCCTAGGGATAACTAAGGAGATGATGTATCGAGGCCCTCACGTTGCATACATGGAGTATCGAGAGAGAGTTTGACTAGTTGTGTCCAATTTCATAGACATAGACCCACCTCACCACCACAACTCTAGGTTCATCATGAAGGCATCCACCACATCAACTGGCCTATGAAAGACATTGGGTCTTGGTCCATGAGTGTCATTTCAATATTTTTGATATTTGAGTTTGTTGCATCTTTTATTGTTTTTTATTATGTAACGTTTTCTTGGAAATTATGCTCTTTTTCTTGTTTCACTTTGGTGGTTGTTGATACTTATCTCTTTCTACACTGCATCCCCTCATCTCCTTACCTTTTGGGATTTTCGAGTATAATGACCCAAGAAGTGGTTTTCAATCATTTCATGGAAAGAAGGGGTTCAAGGCCTAGAGACTTGTAGCTGGAAAAAGACAAAATCCAATCATAAACCTTCTAGATTCTCACCCAGGGATCCCGAGGACAATGAAATGTCTCTCATAAGAAACTAATGAGAATCGTAAAAAAATACTAATAACAAAATTCCAACCAACTTGAGGTGGAGCATGTGTGGTCATTGTTTTTAATGTTTAGGTAGAAGCCCCACACATGTGTTCAAAATGGGGAAGCATGATATGACTAGGCTAGAATCAAGGTGGGAAAAACTTTTCATGCTTAGTTAGAAGCCCCACCTTGGCTCAAACCCGGAAACATCTTAAAAATAATAAAAGGAAAAAAAGGGCTTGGAAAAAGGTTTCATTGAAAATGAAGGTGCAACACATCCTCTATAAAGGCACTTATAAATGAGACAATACAACCCCATGTACTGTTGAAATTACTAATACAACTGAGAGGGGGGGGGCATGTGAATCAGTTGTCCTTGAGCTTAAACAATTTTAAGTCTATTAAAACATTCTTAATCTTTCTTCAAGTGATCATCAACATTATACAGCATATGGATAGTAAAAGTAAAAAGCATCAGTCACACACAAGG
>ML796484.1:74390-95544 GCA_009831015.1 Picea engelmannii | reverse complement strand
CATTCTTAATATTTCTTCAAGTGATCATCAACATTATACAGCATATGGACAATAAAAGTAAAAAGCATCAGTCACACACAAGGTATACACAGAGACAGATTTTTCACAAGGAAACCCATAAAGGGAAAAAACCTTTTCTTCTTTGAAATGATAGGTAGTCTTTTAAGTTCTGTACATCATCTTTAATTGAGCACCAACTCAATGTGAGGCTGCTACCTCTATTTTACAATATGCAACATGTTTGAGAGCACCAACTCTTTGGTTTCTCTAGCACCCACTAGAAGGAAGCACCAACTCCCTGGCTTCTCTAGCACCCACTAGAAGGAAGCACCAACTCCCTATATGTTCCAGCACCAACTGGATGGAAGCACCAACTTCCAGTTACACAGGATCCAACCTGTATAATAGAGAACACTTGTGCTCCCTTGCACCACCATGCCACCCTGGTTTCTTTGGCTGCAACCATATGGAAGCTACAAATTCCTGTGTTCAAGCTCCCACTTGAACCTCTGAGGACAACAGTCCTCTCGAGCACCTCCCAACCTCCCTAGAACATAAATGAAAATAAAACCATTCAACAACACATATACATCAATTCTTACCAATCTTTCTTTGTTTTGTACATCTGGTATTCTTCTGACTGTTCTGCAGTTCTTTTCTTCCTCTATCTGTTCAGCAGGTCTGCTCTGCTTCAACTTACTCTATCATTCTGCTCTGCTTCAACTTATTCTGTTATTCTTCTCTGCTTCATGTTTTCTTCATCATCTGTTACACTTCTCTGAGCTTTATCTCACATGGCACATCTTCTCTATCTCACACTGTGCATGCTATGATATTCCCTTTCTTACAGCTTCATACATTTTCATACAGAACAACCAACCATGCACAGTCTGTCTCATTTTCTTTTATACACACCTACACGGCTGTTCCACTTCGCATTTCCTTAGGCAAAAGAAAGACAATTTTCCCAGCAACTGAAACACCAACTGATTGACAATCATGAGTCCGTTTCACTAACAGATTCGTAACTGAGGAGTTAACTGTGAGAGAGAACAGTAACCCTCCGATCTTTGTTCAAATTCACCTGCACCGTTTGATTGGCTTCATGAGATCTTGCATTCATTTCCTTTAAATCAGGTTTCAGCATTTCGACAATCCTTTTTTGAGTGTCTTTACACTTCATTTCGCAATTTCAAAAGTCCCGATACAGAACTTTTATGTGCTAGCTCCTTCCCCAATATGACTATGGTCATAACCAAGCGCCTATGCAAAAAAGCGCTTTTGCGATTTCTCATTTCGTGAATTTCAACACTATGCTTTGTTGACCCCAAGTTAGCGAAATTTTGATCACTTGCCACATGTCTTGTGATTCGATGGTCCAGATGTGATCTTGATTCAATGGCTACGATTGAATCGCAATTTCGCGATTTCGACATTCTTGTTGCATTGGGTTCTTTGCCTCTTCATGTCGCAATTCGCAAAACTCCGATATGGAGTTAGATCAACGGTCCAGATCTGATCTCTATTCAATGACTGTGATTAAATAGTGATTTCGCATATCACGATTTCGACATCCTTGATGTCCAATGTTTTTGTCACTTCAAGGTCCCGATTCATGAAACTCCGACATGGGGTCAGATCAACGGTCTAGATCTGATCTCGATTCAATGGCTGCAATTAAATCGTGATTTCGCATATAGCGATATCGAGATTCCTGATGTTAATAAACTTTGACATCTCCAACTCTCGATCCCCAAAACTCCGACGTGAACTGGAATCAACGGTCCAGATTCAACCTTAATCTGACGGCTCAGATTAAATCACGATTTCTCATATCGCGATATCGGGATTCCTGATGTTAATAAACTTTGACATCTACAACCCTCGATCCCTAAATCTCCGACATGGACTGGAATCAACGGTCCAGATCAAACCTTGATCTGATGGCTCAGATTACATCGCGATTTTGCATGTCGCGATTACACCCGATTCTCCTTGTACCTTAAAGGACGTGTGAGTTCTTCTTGATCCAACGATGGTCGGATCCTACGCTTGGATCTAACGGCTGAGATTTTTCCTCCTCTTCAACGATCTCTTCTTTTCTACATTCAGATCTGACGACCCTCGTTCTTTCGGTAATTTTGAATGGAATTCAATGATCAGAGATTCTTCTCAAACTTTACGAGTCTTCGATCACTCAATCAATGTTGCTTCGATCATTTGCCTTCGATCATTCGACCTTCCTGAACCTATCTTCTGTTTTCATGTCGATTACAAACTTCATGTACTCATGCCATCTTCATTGTTGTACTTACCATCAATGACAAGCATTCGTTGTCTATTAAATATTTTCCAACATGTACGTCATGAAACCCAAGCCCAAAATTCTTCCCCCCATCCATGAAACTTCATCCATGTGGCTTAGAAGGAGGTCCCCTCAGGAAATACCCCTAAACTTGAGGTATGATTCACCCAATAGGTCATTTTGTCAACCCTCCCATACCTCAACTTTGAAAATCACATAGGGTCTTTGAGCATTGGTTTATTTTGATGAGGTGGTTTTCATATACATGCTTAGATGGATACTTTATTATTTTATTTACTCATCATGATTCATTTGAATTGATATCCTTGGAGGGCGTATCAATTTTTCTTTGCAATACCTAGCTGGTGGAAGGTTTTGGAAGAACAAGCCTAGCTTGGGATTCCATGGGGCTTGAAGCCCATAGTTTGGATACCAAGGGCCTGTTAGCACTAGAATTCACCTCCTCATTGCAGGGGAGGTAATCCCAGTACCCATCATTTTGTATAATTTAAGGGGGGTCGAATGGGTGCAGACTCAAGATGATATCGCTTTAACTCAGAAAATTGGACTGGTATGCACAGGCAGATGAGGTCTTGATTCAACTTCAGTCAGTAAGGTGTAGTATAGATGAGTAGCAGGAAGAATGGTAAGGAGAACGTAAAGGTCTGCTATGGACATCCAGTCTTCTAGCAGCCCAAGTAGGAAAAATTCAAAAAACAAGATCCTCTTTGATTCTGAGTTTTAGGAAACTGAACGAAGTTATAACCATACTGAAATAAAACATACATCACAATATGGTTACAACAAATCGACTGGATCATCCATGCCCGAGCCATTCATTATCATAGGAAAAAGAGATGGAAAATAAGGCTGACTTAGATTGAACAAGAAATCTCAAATCCCATTACATAATCAGAGAACCAGATCTTCATCAAAGATTTACAATACAGGAGCATAGCTCAACGATCAACCATAACAAAATATCAAAAATTCGTACATATACTTAGAACATTTTTCCACTAACAGCAGAGGTGTGCCCGAGTCTTTTCATTCAAGACTTTACGTCTGCATGTTCTCTAGCAGACTGCGCATGTAGTCTTCTGCTATACGCGATCTTCTGTCAGACACAAGCTTCTGTCAAATGCGAGCTTCTATCAGACGCAATCTTGTTTCAGTAGGAAACTGCAGAAGAGTCGACTTGTTGACAGTCCAGCTTGGCTTTCCATTTAAGTAGTGAGACAAGGTTTCACCAACCTTCCTCACCTTCCTTAACTGTCTTCATCGGGATCAGGATGACCCAAGTCAACTCTACACCTAGAAAATGTTGCAGCCTCTCCCTGCTCTTTTCCATCCAGATCTTTGTTGGAAGCTTGCAGGGAGAATGGCATGCAAACATTGATGGTGTTGAAGGAAATCTAGTGAAGCCATCAAATCAACCTCCCGGACTTTGGATAAATCCAAAAAGTGGGTTTTTTTTAGCCCCTCTTCTCGTATTTTTCCACCCAAGGGCCAATACTAAAGGGGAAAACACCCCCCATACAAATATATGTCCTAACATTAGGCTCCATGGGGGATAGAGTCCTACCTGTGATTCTCTAATATCTTTAGTAGTTTCGGTCACCTTTTGTTGGGTTATGGAGTCAAGCTCAAAAAAGGTCCTGCTGAGGATTACAGGTCGGTAAACACTCTAAACGAAAGCAAATACATGGGCTCCAGAAGGAGCTTATTTATGTACATTCCTAGACTAATGATTTTTTGCACAATGCTAGGTGAAAGAGAACTTCCACCATATCCATTCAAGTAACTTCCTAACTGGAAGGCCATTAGCTCTGCCAGTGATTGATAATAGATGATGCAACCATGACAGCAAAATGATTAGATCCTTTAGCTTTCCTCCTAATGTTGAAGTCAAGATAAAGCTATGCGGATTAAAAAAATGAAGGAAATGTAACTCCATGTATTCCCTTATATGTTCATATAATAAGTGATAGAACCCACTGGGTTGGTGACAGAAAATATGCTCTGTCTTGCAGTTGCTCACACATTTCTCAATGTCCCTGGAAAGCATAGGTGAGTGAAAGGTTGATACAGGCTGATTAATTATGGGTGATACTTTCTCATTTGCAGGTGTTGGAAAGGAGCTAAGCTGCGCCTTTAGTTCTTCCTCTTCTTCATCATGGATCTCCCAAGGATCAGAGTCATAATCATCATACACAGGAACCATGGAAAATCTCTGCTCTTCATCATCCTCACTGGGATATTCATCAAAAATGGGTTGCTTTCGATCAGTATATGCAACAACTTCTCCCTCATAACCAAGGCTGATAAAAACATTTGTTTCAGGGATAGAAATATCCTCTTCATTTCGTTCACAAGAGAAGCAAACAACCTTTGCCTTCAATTCTAAAAAGCTAGGAAAAAACAAAGAGAAATCCTCCCTAGTTCTCTTAACTAGCTTATCATCTATCCCAGCTCCATACTCAGGAGAAACATCTACTACAGAAAAAAAATTCTCTTGGACCTCAGAATTTTCAAAAGAGACATGTTGGTCTGCATGAATAATTAAAGGAACAGATACCTCTAAAATGATGCCAGATGTTTATGTGCTTTGGTTATCATAACGAATATCATCCAAAGCCTCTAGATCTTCACAACAAATTATTTCATCCACAGTAAAAAATTCATCACAAATATGGTTTTCGTGACTAAAAGACACTTTACAAAACAAAGAAAACTCATCACAACAGTTTTCATAAAGATATTTAGCTAGAAAATAATATTTATAAAACGAATTAAAAGAAGCATGAAAACTTTGTAAAGAGTTGATGCTTGCAAGGGGAAGAGATTGACACCAATAAAGAGAATCTCCTTTCAATGAATATATAAAAATCTTGATATGAACATCTTCGTGCATGATATGAAGTTGATGAATAAAATCATCAAAACAAAGCAAGTGTTCAGTTGGTACCTCCTCCTCTTTTCCTTGAAATTTGGGAAGGCTGCATTCCCATTCATCTCTACTTGGTAGTGGGTTGGGGAAACCAAATATATTTGAAAAATCATATAAATCAAACCTTTGAGCTAATATTTTGTCCATTTCAAACCAGTGGAATCACCATTGGATCCTTCAACCATGGAGTCACCAGGTGAATGATATGTATTTTGAAAGTGTTTGGTCCTTGTTCACCATCAAAGACTAGATCTAGTCATTATCATTCTCCCAAGGAGCTTATCAATCTGGGACAAAAGCTAAAGCCTTCTTGAGAAATCCATCTTTATTAATGATCCTCTCTAGGTCAACTTTAGGTGCAGCCAGAGGCAGCCACAACTGAAATAGTGGAGTCGAGATAATGGAGTCGTCGGGTGCAAGCGCAATATTCAATGTTTCTGATATCTGATGCACCTTCAGAATCAGAAGCTCATTGTCATTCTATCCCAGGGAAAGGTATTCAATTTATTCCCCAACAATGGCACCAAAAATTTTAGCACTAGAATTCACCTTCTGATTACAGAGGAGGTAAGCCTAGTACCCATCATTTTGTATGTCACAATGAATAAATTTAAGGGGGGTTGAATGGGCGCAGACTCAAGATGATATCGCTTTAACTCATAAAATTGGACTGGTATGCACAGGCAGATGAGGTATTGATTAAAATTCAGTCAGTAAGGTGTAGTATAGATGAATAGGAGGAAGAATGGTAAGGAGAACGTAAAGTTCTTCTATGGACATTTGGTCTTCTAGCAGCCCAAGGAGGAAAAACTCATAAAACAAGATCCTCCTTGATTCTGAGTTTTGGGAAACTGAATGAAGTTATATCCGGACTGGATCATCCATGCTCGAGCCATTCAATATTAGAGGAAAAAGAGATGAAAAAGAAGGTTGAATTAGATTGAACAAGAAATCTCAAATCCCATTACATAATCAGAGAACCAGAGCTTCATCAAAGCTTTACAATACAGGAGTGTAGCTCAACCATCGACCATAACAAAATATCAAAAATTCCTACATATACTCAGAACAGTTCGCCACTAACAGTAGAGGTGTGTCTGAGTCTTTGCATTCAAGGCTTTACATCTGCATTTTCTCTGGTAGACTGCGCATGTAGTCTTCTGTCAGATGCAATCTTGTTTCAATAGGAACCTGCAGAAGAACCGACTTGTTGACAGTCAGACTTGGCTTTCCATTTAAGTAGTGAGACGAGGTTTCACCAACCTTCCTCACCTTCATTAATTGTCTTCATCGGGATCAAGACGGCCCAAGTCAACTCTTCACCTGGAGAATGTGGCGGCCTCTCCCTGCTCTTTTCCATATGGAGCTTTTTTGGATGCTTGCAGGCAGAATAGCAGGCGGGCATGGATGGTGCTAAAGGGGATATCAAATCTCAAATCTCATTACATAATCATAGAACCAGATATTCATCAAAGCTTTACAATACAGGAGCGTAGCTCAACCATCGACCATAAAAAAATATCAAAAATTCCTACCTATACTCAAAATAATTAGCCACTAACATCAGAGGTGTGCTCGAGTCTTTACATTCAAGTCTTTACGTCTGTGTGTTCTCTGGAAGACTACGCATGCAATCTTCTGTCAGATGTGAGCTTCTGTCAGACACAATCGTGTTTCAGTAGGAACCTACAGAAGAACCGACTTGCTGATAGTTTGGCTTGGATTTCCATTTAAGTAGTGAGACGAGGTTTCACCAACCTTCATCACCTTCATTAACTGTCTTCATTGTGATCAATATGGCCCAAGTAAACTATGCACCTAGAGAATGTGGTGGCCTCTCCCTTCTCTTTTCCATATGGAGATTTGTTGGACCCTTGCAGGGAGAATGGTAGGTGGGCATGGATGGTGTTGAAGGGGATCTGGCGAAGCAATCAAATTAACCTCCCCAACTTTGGATAAATCCGAAAAGTGGGTTTTTTCTAGCCCCTCTTCTCATATTTTTCCACCCAAGGACCAATCCTAAAGGGGAAAACACCCCCCATACAAATATATGTGCTAACAGGGCCCACACTCCATATGTTGATGACACACATTTGAAGGCCTAGAGGACACCTTGGAGGATCTTTCCCACTCCCTACATGCCAAATGACTTGCTTGAAAGGAGAAAAACGTCACCTTTTGGGGGTTTGACATCACCTAGGGCTAGGGTTTGGTGGTGATGATGGACGCTTGGAATGTTTTGAAGGAAGATGCTCATGGATCATGGAAGAATCATTTTGTTTGAATACTATTGGCCTCTAGAGGCCTATCCTTTCCTTCTCCAACTCAACTAATTGACCAAAAGTGCCAAACGTTTCCCAAAAAGAGGGTGACATTATGTTTCTAGGGTTTATTTTATGTGCAGAGTATGAATTAAATCATATTATTTTTGTAAAGGGGAAAGATAAGGGTTTTTTACCCCTTATCTTTTGTTTTACCCTAAGTTTTGTGGACAAACTTTGTTTATAGTATTTGTATAAATAGATATAATCTCTATTTCATTTTTCACCATAGCTCTCCCATTGTGAGAAGACTAATGGCTAATGTTTTTGCTAGACTTGAGCATTTTTGGTATCTCTCTCTCTTACAAATGAATTTTGGTATTATCTCTTGGTGAATGGGTGAGTCTAAGTGGTGTGCACCTATTGGAGGCTTATTTACTTTCTCTTGAATGGTAAATTCTTTTTGAACTAGGGTTTGATCTATCTTTCTCTTGGAATTGGTAAGGAAAAATTTCATTTGTTAGTTACTTCTTTCTTGTTCTTGGTTATTGTTGGTTGAAACCCTTGGAGGAGTATGTTTCATACACCCTCCATTATGCTTCATCTCGTTTTCTAAGTTTATAAGTCATTTTTGACAAGGGTTGCTAGGAGGAATATAAGTGTATATACCCTCCTAGATTTACCCTAGTTCGATTAGAACGCCCTAGGGAGTAAGATTATTTACACCCCTATATATCTTGTTTATCTAAATTTTGTTTTAAATACTCCATTCAATCAAATTTTAAAGGCACTAATCTGATTTTTTGCATTGGTAAACATGTTTTGGTGAGATATCAATCTTGTTCAAGTTGGAATGTTTTGTGGATGCCTTGATGTTGCTAAACCCTCTAGGGTGTCTTAGTTCTCTTGTTCTTCTTGGAGATATAACAACTTAAAATATACATCCATTAGGGCTTCAGCAAAACATCTGTTTTTCTTGACTTTAACTTGCAATTTGACTATGGAAATTTACTAGTAACCCATTATTTTAATTATGTTGGTAATTGGTGAAATTTTGGTTGGATTACTTGTTTATTTTCATGGTTAAAATTGGTTGTTGTAGAAAATAATTGCTACATCCACTTGGTTATCATAAATATACTCTGAAAAATTATCATAACATCCATATAATACCACTAAAATTTGTGCTAAAGTGTTGAGAACTTATCTACAGGTTTTGTGCTTCATAGCTCAACTAATCTTTGATACTTTAAGTGGTTTAATCTGCAGTAGTTACTTGATTTAATTATTGATATATATCTTTGTTTACTGCTGCAATTAGGGACAGAAAGTTTAAATTTCTTTTCCAGTTGACATATATCTCATATAGTTGGTTTTCCTTTTGTCTTGGGAAGGTACTATCATCATCCACAGGTGCTTGAATTTCTTGGAAACTAGTTACTACCATAGAGACTCATTTCCAACCCTCCTTACATCTATAAAATTGACCTATAGGGGAATTCATCTCATCATATCACTTTTTGTCTCATTTCCCCATAGGGTCATTGGGATTCCCCCCTTGAGGTGAATAATTCATCTCTAAACTGATGAGAATACCTATCTAAGGTGACAGTGTGTAGGTGTTTTCTTATTTTTCGCCATATTGTGGTTTGGGTCAGGATTTTCCCAACCTACAACTTATTCAATAACATTTTTGTGTCATTTTCGGAGAGTATTTTGAATCCTCTTCTAAGCCCTAACGACACTTTGGACAGCTATCTCAAAGCCTTTTCCCCTAGCTTGCCTAGTGACTCCACTTGAAGGATGTTCCCCTTCCACCTTTGATGATCTTTTCTTGAAGCTCATCTGGTGACTCCACCTTCCCAGAATCTATCTTCCCTTAAGAATTTCCCCCGAGGAGATTCAAAACCTTCTAAGTTTTAGTGAAGAAGTTCGCCCCTCGAGTTTCTCGTTGTCAATACCATTTTCCACAATACCTTTCCCCTTGATCCAATGGCTCACCGTTGGAAAAAGGACCTTTATAGACCCCTGAACATGGACACCATCCCTTGATACCCCAACACAATGTCAAAAGAGTATCACAAATGGTTGCCAAAGTTTCCAATAAATAATTTCACCACTGTCGATGATCATCTCTACGCCATACGTCAAGACATGGAAAATGCATAAGTGGAACATGAGGATGTAGCAATGAGGTTACTAGCCTCATCTTTGACCGAAGATGCGTAGAGATGGTTTAGAGGGATACCTAACAATCACATAGCATCTTATGAGGATTTTTCCAAGTTAGTCAAGAACATATGGACTATGGGATGCTTGCAACTTAATTCAATCAGATAAAGAAAAGGGAGAATGAGACACAGAGTGAATTTTACATCAGGTTTGATAGATTTTATAGTGAAATCCCGATAGATTTGTATCCTACAACTATAGTTGTTCGTCTCCTCTATAAAAATGCATTAGATGGGAAATTTCATTTCATTCTGAAGGACAATAATCCCACCACCTTGGCACAAGCCAAAGAGTGCAGTATAGAGATTGAAGAAAATATCCTTGACTCACAGGTTGACACTTTTTAGTACCCTTGCATCAAGGCAGAGGAAAATACTAAGGATTCTGGTAGAAATGTTCTTGATCCAATTTCCCTCTTGACTCAGAAGATATATCAGATGAGTACTCAGTTCTTCCAAGCATAGAATCAAATCATGAGTCGATTAACCATTGTGGAAAGAAATAACTCTTCCCCTAGACCTCAATTTGCTAGAAAACAGAGAGATTCCATAGATTGGAAACCAAGGCCTCAACAAGAGGCAAATTCCCTTGATACTTTGAAACTATTTGGAAGGGTTGACATAGATATGACACCCTCATGTTCTTCATGCCAAGAACCTCATCGAGAGGATGAGTGTCCCCGAATAAACAAATATTATTCTGACAGTATGAATTCCATGGATATGATATGTAACTTCCAAGAGGAAGAGGTCACACCAGAACAAATTGACAAAGCCAGAAGATAGGGGGAAAGAGAGGGAAGACACAGGGTTCTAAATTAGTTTAAAGACGATCAAAGGAAGGAAATAAGGAAGAGGAAATATTTGACATACACTAGAAAAAATAAAGCTTCATCCCCTTCATCACAACCTATTGCTCATCCTCCATCTACAGAGAATGTGGTCCCAACACTTCCACCTCCATTCCATGGGTTGCTTCCAAATCCATCTCCCACAAATGAGATTCAATTGAACATAGACGTTGCAACCATGTTTGGAAAGTTGAATATGATGGTCCCTATGACAAAAATGTGCAAAATCCCTTCTGTAAGGAGGGAATTATTGAAGCTATTACAAGTACCAACTAAAAAGGAGGATCATCCAATCTATTTTAACAACGTGTATTTTGATCGATAAAAGGTTAACAACCCTCCTTTCTATCTCTCCTTGGGCATGAATGGCCTCTGCCTAAACAACTGTATGTTGGATTTCAAGGCCTCAATAAATGTCATTTCATTAAAGATAATGGAACAACTTGGATTGAAGAAGACCTGACCATATAGAAACATATGTGGTATTGATTCTAAGAGGGTCAAGGTTTATGGACTATGTGAGAACGTTGATGTCTTCCAGATTCGTTTTCCACATATCAACCTCCTTATGAAAATAGTAGTAATTGATGTTCGATAAGATTGGGGGATGATCTTATTGAGGATTTGGTATGATTCCTTTGGAGGTTTCCTTAGCATGAATCTCACACATGCACACATTCCCATGGGAGATGGCACCTTTGATGTATTATACAGTTGAGAGTGAGATGACAAGCATGTGATGGATCCCAACAATCCTGACTATACAAGTAAGGACTAGTTTGATGAGGTTTCAGATACCATTGAGTATTATCCACAAGGATGAGTTTGATGAGGTTTTGGATACCATTGAGTATTATCCACGAAACTGACCTTTCATGCAGGAGGACTGCATAGACATGCTACTCCTAAGGACAGATGAATACAAAGAAAATCTTTCAAAGTTCCAATGGAAAGAGACAAGGTCTATCCAAATTGTTAATAATAGAAGTCTCATCTAGATTGTTATAGGTGTGAGTCTAATACCCATCAGAAAAATGTGAAGGTTTGTAAAGATAAGAGTTTATTTCAAAATGTAGTGAATGGGGGAGGAAATCAATTTAAACATCAACACAAAACTTCCAGAAATATATATCAGCAAGTAAGGATTGAATAGTCTTAGATTAGTGTTTAAGATATAAATGGAAATATGGAAGACTTAGTAGGAAAAGTAGAATACATGCATTAGGTTACATCAGGTAATTCTGGAACACATATAGTGGAAAACTCATTAAGTAGGAACTTCCTAATCAACAAGATAAATTACTTCAACAACAATTGCACTAGTAAAAACACAGTAAATCTTTCACTGCATCGGGAACAAGTACCAAGATGAATCCTTCACCAATAGCAAGCCTCAAATCAAATATCATACACATAATATGGTAAAAAGAATAAATTGACCATTAACTACTCAAGATTCTTAATGTTGATACATACAATCCAGAAACTTTGTTACAGTTGAAAAATAAAGATATGAGTCCCAATCTACAACCATTTGAACCCCCTAATGGAGTTACATTACACTTTTTATAGAAAAATACATTCAAAAATATTCTTATAACTTGCCACCTAGCTCCTACATAGGATCCTATGCCTTAGAGAGGCATGGCAATGAGTAATCAACAGAAAATCTGACAATATGCTATATTCCAGGACGTTGTTGGCAGTATTGAATGCAAATGCATCCAACTCGCTGCATGGATCTTAACTGAAGCTAGATATTTGGGGCAGGTGTCCTTTGGTGTTCAATTGATCCTTGAGGAGCTATTTGAACCTTATCTGACAATTGACAGCCTTCAGCAACTCAAAATCCATGTACTTGTCAGGTTTGTAGTTCCTGCGTTGCAAACTGTTCCAAAATAAATAGTTCGCAACACCTTCAACAGCACGTGCCACGAACTTTCCTGTAGGTGTGACTTTTCCCTCAAAACTTGTCATTTGATATCAAAATTGTTCAGAAATCCTTCAAATTATTTTTTGTAACCGATTACAACTTTTTGAATCATAAAGTAACTTGCAAAAAGTCATATGAATATGATAATAGTAGTCTAAGATGGAATCATTCTTGAGGGTTATAATCCTACAAAAAAAAATACATCATGGAAATTTTTTTATGTTGATGCAGAAATGATGCTTCATCTCCTTCTCCCAGTGGCCACTCATGCAAACATGTCCAGGTTTTGTTTTGCATTTTATTCCCTCAACTTATGCACTTCCTTCTTTAGCTTCCTTTTTTCAGCTTGATGGGCTCTATTCGGCCTGTACATGTTCTTTGTTTTCCTATGTAGCGATATGGATCTCTTAAACCAATGTTTTTCCTTTTTAATACTTTCTTCACCCATATATATAGCTCTCTTAAGCTGAATTTTGGCATGCATGTTCTCTTTCTTCAATTGTTCATTTTCAACCCTTGCCTCTTTCAACTACTTCCTAAGCCTTTTAAAAGTGGGATCCCTCTCATCAAAAGGAGACTTTATCTCAATGATTCCTATTTGATTTTTTAGAGGCTTACTTTTGTATGTTGGTTGAGTTGATGCCCTAGGTGTACCTTCTTATATAGAGGCATGTTGCTTTGTTGTTGATCTAGTGAAAGGTCTTCTAGGATTGACAAATTCTACAACAATAGGTGAATAAAATACAAGATCTTTTCCCTTTAGACTCTTTGATTTACTAGAGGATATCCCCATAGGTACAGGCTCTACCACAGGAGAAGTGTCTTCATCAGAAGGTTGTGAAGGAACTTCAACTATCTTATCAGTAGAATGAATGGAATTATCTGTTTTGGTCATATTCCTCTTTTTACCTGACTCTGAGTGCACAATATTCCCAGCGGGAGTAGGTGTTTGTCTCTTTGATTGTGGTGCATGAGCGGCATCTGGATGAAAACCTGATGCATTTAGGAAATCATCCCAATCAGTATTGGTCTTCTTCAACTCTTCCAATATTAGCATTTTGATCAGGCCAGAATGAAAAGCACAGGTATCCACCTGCTTAGATTTATCTTTGACTCTATCTGGCATCTTTCCCATGCTTTTGAATAGATAAAAGGGTAGGTTCATGGACTCTTTCCCAGTAAAGTGCAGTAACAATCTAATATGGTATCGATAGACCATATTGAACCTTCCTTCACAACTAAAATACCCATGAATAAATCTAAGCATTTTGTCAAAATACTCCATCATATGATTTCTTGGCACTCCCTTGGAGAGGTTATCTCCTTGATATTCAAGTTTTAGGAACTCCTTAGAAAATGTAGAATTCAAGGACATGGCTTTAAACCATTTTTCTCCATGAACATGTATCTATGTGGATATATAAATAGTTTTCTCTGAAACCTCAAACTCCAATGCAGCCACTTTAGTCTTTGTCCCACTGAAATTCAGTGCAAACTGCTTGGCAACCTCAGGATGTCCTCTTTTCATTTTCACACAAAAAACCAGGCAGTCCACTCTCTGAAATGCTTCTCTGAAAAATGGTTATGAGTATATAAGTTGCAGGTCATGGGGCTCATCCCTAACAATTTCCCCTCCTTTACGAACCTTCTTACCTTGTTGATTGTCCATGATAGATAATTTGAAACCCCTTTCCCTTCTAATCACAGTTGCTACCAGATGTATGATGTAAACCAGTAAATTTAGGGTTTTATTATGATTTTGCACGGTTTAGGGTTTGTTGTATAAAGTATTCATCCACAGAAATGGTGTAGGGATGAAAAACACTACAAGTAGAAGATGAGAGGAGAGAATAACAACCCTAAAATATATGAGACTTCAATCAAGAAAAAAATTCGGGGCAATCTGTGTAAAACAGAGAATTCACAATGTGATCTCTCAGTTTGCAGCACGTAATGAAGTTTGCAGCGAATGGATTTAGTCTAGGTTTTCGTCAAAGAGGTTTACAAAGTGATAGGTATAAAAGGAAAAATATTTTGAAAGAGAGGATACTTCAAACCTGAGTGAAAATACAATTAGCGAGGGTTTTACCAAATGAGGAAACAAAGGGTTTGTAGCGCATTCAATTTGCAGTGCATACAAAGAATACAGTCTGTAGCACTAACCATAATTTGTAGCAAATAAGGTCATGGCTGTAAGAAATGGTTGCAACTGATATTTTTTCTATAAAAACAAGAAACTTTGGTCTTCAAATGCTTAATATACAAGGACTATAGAAAATGACCAAGTGAAATAAGTTTGCAATGAAAATGCTATGGAACAGTTTGCAGCGTGCAGAAAAATTGCAACAATTAGGGTCTGATTATAATCAACCTTCAGGAAGTGAAATTGAACATTTAAGAAGGGTACCTGGTATATATGAAGCTCATTTGTTTTTTCATGAAATAAATTGACAGTTCCTGGAAGCCTTTAATCTGCCTTCAACTCCTACAGAAAATTTGTAGTGCCACAATTTAAACCACTTGGCAACGCACTTTGTTCAAAATGATAAACCTACTTCTAAAACTGAGTTGAAGAGAAGTGATGAATAGATGGCATTGAAAATAATAAAATACCAATTTCCATGTTTCCAAAACATGATGGTATGCGATTAGTGCATGATGTACTTTCTTGATTCGCTGCGAACTTTCAAGAGAGTTTGTAGCAGGTTGACTTGACAAATGACTTGACCCCCAAACGATTAGATATGACATGAAAACCCTTTGTATACCTTTTTGAGACACAACACTTGATAATGATGACCTTTAAACCAAAATGTGTGACCAACACTTTCCCCTTTTTTCTAATGATGATAACCATTATCATGACACCAAGAATCTTACATGGACTATGATCAGTTTTCTTCACTCATGATACAATCAAAACATGATTTATTGACATAAGACATGGCTCAAAAACCTTAAATAAATTGACCCTATGAATCAAACCTAGAATCTTAAAAATATTGACCCCTATACATCCTATGTGCTAACATCTGGCTCGACGGGGGATGGAGACCTCCATGTGAGGCTCCAAGAACATTGCAGTGCTAGTGCCTTATTCATTGGGCAAGGAGTCATTATTAAAAGAAAAAAAAACTAACTAAACACACTGGTATTTACAATGAAATAAAGCCACCCATGGATTTTAGAAAAAGATTTTTTAGAAAATTCCCATTGTATGGGTCACCAGAAATTTTAGCATCCTCCAAATTTTGCATCTTAAAAGTATTATTTTTCAAAACTTCAAAAATTTTAAAAGGACCAACCCAAAGAGATTATAATTTACCATGTTTTTCTTTATCCTTCCTTTGAACATCCCACTTGAGTACTAGGTCTCCAAGATGAAAATCTTCGTTCTTCACCTTCTTGTCAAAAATTTCTTTGTTTTTTTGTTGATGACTGTGTGCTTTGTCAAACAGTTGCTCTCTAGTTTGTTGCACTTCCACAAGTTTATGCATTCTTCTGATATTGTCATATGGTTCCCATTCTTGATATTGAAGAAATTTTTCCAGAGGTAAAGCTAACTCAGGGAAAACAACTTCAGTTCCATAAACTAGCTGAAATGGTGTGGTACCAATTGACCTCTTGGTGGTTACTCTATCTACCTAGAGAGAAAACTTCAACTTAGAATCCCATGATTTATTATTGTCTTCCACAAACATTTTGATAATATTTACTAAGATTTTGTTGGAGGATTATGCTAAGACATTACCCTGAGGGTAATATGGAGTGGAAAGGATAAGTTGAATACCAAATTTTTCACAAAACTTCACCAGGGGCTCAGCTTTGAAAGTTGTTGCATTATAAGTGACAATTTTATTTGGGAAACCAAACCTTGACATAATATCTTCCAAGAAACCAATAATTACTTTGTGTGTTGCATTCCTGGTGGGAATGGCTTCTATCCATTTGGTAAAGTATTCAGTAGTAGTTAGAATCCAATGGTGTTGAACACTTTAGGATGGATGAATTTCTCCAATAAATTATAATCCCCACTATTGGAAAGGGCCAGATACCACAATTGGTTTCAGAGGAAAAGACTTGATTTGTTGTTTACCTGATAATTTATGAAATTTGTCACATGTTCTGATCTTTTCACACACATCAGTGAATAAGTTAGGCCAAAAATACCTATCTCTGAGTATCTTGTATGTTTTGGTTCTCCAGAAGTGATGACATCCACATAAACTCTCATGAAATTTATTCATAATTTGTTTTGTCTCCTCTGGATTTAAACATCTTAAAAGAATCCCTGAAGGATCCTTCCAATATAGAATCTGATCAACAATGCAATACCTGACTACTTTAAGTTTCAGATCTCTTACTTTGGTCTTCTCAAGTCCAGTAGGAAGCTGCAAATTCTGCAAGAAATAGATTATGTCCTTGTATGATCTACATTCTGCCAAATTTGAGTTAATTTTCAAGTTGTTTTGAATATCAGATTGTTTATTTACATAGTTAGTGCCCATAAAATTTACTCCCAATTCCTTACAATTTGATTTAGCTAGCAATCTATCCAATCCTTGACCTTTTACCAGCTTGGTGGGCTTCACCTCTAGATCAAACTCTAAAATATTAGCAATCCACTAGATTTTATTCCCATCTATATCAGGTCGAATCAGAATTTCTTTAATAGAACTTGAAGGAACATAAGAAATTATTTTTGAATGAAGAACATACACCCTGAAAGCCTTAAGAGCTTTGACTAAAGCATAAGCTTGTTTCTCCATAATGTCATACATGACTTCAACATCTCTCAAGGCCCTACTGAAAAAGGAAATAGGTTTCTCCATACCATCTAAATTCTTTTGAATAAGGAAAGAAGCTAGTGTATCAGTGGAGGCAAAAGAAAAAATCAGAAATTCCTTTGAGTAATCAGGATTGATCAGAATAGGAGAATCAACAAATGCTTTCTTTATCTTCTCAAAAGAACTCCTAGCTTCTGGTGTCCACTTTACTTCATTTCATTTTCTCAACATGGCAGTGATGAATTTCACTAACTCAACAAAGTTAGATATAAATCTCCTCAAAAAGTTTATATTACCTAATAAGGAATGAATTTATTTCTTAGACATTGGAAGAGAAAGATCTTTGATAGACTCTACCCTATTGGGGTCAATCTTTATTCCTTCATCTGAGACAATGTGTCCTAACAGCTTACCCTCCTTCATGAAAAAAATATATTTTTTGGTATTTAAGAACATCCCATACTTTCTACAATTCAAAAAAACCTTCTTTAGATGTTGGTAATGCTCTTGATCAAACTTGGAAAACACTATAATATCATCCAGATACATAACCACAAAATTTTCTTTCTCTCCAATAAATGCAATGTTCATTGCACATTGGAAAGTTTCCCTTGCATTCATAAGACCGAATGGCATCTTGGCATACATGAATATACCCCGGGGAGTGGTGAATGTTGTCCTCTCTTTGTCCTCTAACAACACAGAAATATGATTGTAGCCCGAAAACCCATCAATCATTGAAATCCTCACTGATCTTGTCACCCTTTGCAAAATGTGTTCCATTTTGGGTAAAGGGTAGTTGTCTTTTCTAGAAAACCTATTGGATTATTGAAGTCAACACAAATCTTGATCTCACCATTCTTATTTCTGACAGGGACCAAATTAGCTACCCAATCAGAATACCTCAGAGGTATAATGATTTGAGCATCAAGTAGCTTCTTGATATCTTTCTTCATAATGGGCAATAAAATTGGGTTAATATGCATGAGCTTATGTTTGAAAGGCTTAGTGCCATACTTGAATGGTATCCTATGCTCAATGATTCTAGTATCATAAGTCTCCAGGTCTTCACACTTCCATGCAAACACGTCAGAAATTTTTTTCAAAAATTTGACATATTCAACCCTATGATCTTCTGAGGCTACTGGAGAGTTTAACATATTTGGTCTCTTCTTCAGTGCCTAAATTACAGTCTATCGGGTCTTCATTTTATTTATAACTACTCACCTTCACAACAACAACATTATTATCAATAAACTTTTCTAAGGGAAGCAGTCCATTAGGAATGTGATTTCTAGGAAATTGAACAATTCTATGATCGGCAATTTTGTTCATAAATTTATCAGCATGCAAATTTGTATCATCATCTGAATCTTGGTCAATATGCAGGGAAAAAAATTCATCCACTTTTTCCAAAAACCTATTTAGTTCTTTATCATCTTCAAAAACCTTCCAGTGCTTGACATTATCATGTATAGAAGGTCTGTATTTTACCTCAATGTTATACTTAGGTTTGGGAGGTAGGGGAATTTTAAAATTGTTGGCAGAAACAACTAAGGAATCAACCATTGTATTAGCCTCTCTGGGAACAAAAGATATGTTAAAGGCTGATAAGAAGTTATCAATAAGGTCCAAAACCTTATTTCTATAAGCCTTCAGTCTAGAATGTTTTTTTTTATAAATATCTTTTACTTGATGCACAATCCGTTCTGCATCTCCAAATATTGCCACTCCCTCAATTTTCATGTCCTTTGTAGCTCTAAGCCCCAAAACAAAGGCTTCATATTCTGCAATATTGTTTGTTGTTTCAAATTCAAGCTTGAAAGAAAGAGTTGTAACATCCTAAGAGGGAGAAATGAACACTACCATGGCACCAACACTATCCTTGGAAAATGCACCATCAAAATACATTTTCCACAACTGAACACCCTATCTAGTTATTTCACATTTTGTTGATGACTATTTATTTATCTCTAAGGGTGGATGAGGGGACTCAGTAAGATGGAGAATACTAGACCCAAAATCAGTATCAACAACCTAGATGGGATGGTTTTTTAGGTTATTCTCATCACTTATGATATATGCAAGTTGAGCTTCTCTATCCAGTCTCTTGTGCTCACCCCAAAAGACTGGTATTGTAGCATAAGAAAGATCCATTTGTAAAGTTCCTCCTAACCTATTGATCCATGATCTACACAGTAACATCCAAAATTTGGGGAGTGCATCTACAACTACAATGTCCATGACCATTTTTTTCATAGGTAATTGGAAAAGTGTGACAATTTTGGACAAACCGATCACACTGAGAGGGGGGGTGAATCAGTGTGAGGGATATTTTTACACTTCTCACACAATTTTAGTTAGAAATAACCATTCACAACATCATTACTTATTAATTCCATTCATACTTAGTTTCTTGCAATAAATATATCTCAATTACATACATTAACAATAAATAGCTATGCACCATCACAATAAAGAACACAAGGAACACTAGATATATGTATAAGTTTCTTTTGTATTATGAACTACAATCCTTGGGTTTTATCGGCACCAATTAAAATAGAGCACCAAATCCAAGAGAGCACCAACTCTCAATGCAATACCTAGCCTTCGTGTCTCAGCACCAACCGAGATGTGAGGAATCCAACCCTCAAGTACAAGACCCGGCTTGTAGAAAGAAAGAAATCTGTCAAATTGTACCAACAATCTGTACCAATACAAGTGCATCAACTATGCACAACCTGTCACAACAACCTGTCAACTCAACCTATCTCATCAATATCATCATCCAAATCTTATTTTTAACTCTGTAACATACCTGGTTTATGTGATCACAGACCTGCAAACCTTCCTTAACTTCAACAACAAGAAACTAGCATTTTCATCAAACTTTACTTTAGTCTCACATGACTAATTTTGGATTAGTCAACAACCCTCACTTGAAACAATCATAAATATATACTTGTAATGAATAATGGTATGAAAATGGTACATAATGTTCTTCAGCATCTTGTCTACAATTCCTCTAGGTTTTTCTTCTTGGAACCTCTCAAAAATGGAGTTATACCAAAAATGGCATACCTTGTTGAATTTTGGCTTATTCTAGCGAGCGAACTTGTAGAGCATGCCCCGCATGGAATATTTTCTATATGGATATTAAAATGGTAAAAAACATACTGCAGACTATACTATAACCAATACATTTGGTCTTGCTGAATTTGGATATGTTAGGAAGAAGTTATGATGTTTTTACTCAAAACACTTGTTTTAGACTAGTTTAAGGACTAGCCACAAACCCTATTTTCCACAGAGTGTAACTCCAAAAATACAATGATCCACAGGATGAATTTTTTGTCACAGTTACATGGATATTTTTTCTCAACATCCTCCATATTTCGCTATCTAAATCATTCTAAAAATAAATTTATTTCAAAAATGGTGACATGACCTGTAAATAACATACCTTAGAAAGCATCATCAAAAGACTTTATCCTCTCTTGAATTTCGGCCTTCTTTACTTCACCTTCCCTCTGAAATTCTCCATAGATATATTTTGGTTACCTCAGTCACTTGTATATATTCAATATGCTCAATGGATACTAATGGGAGACCCTTGCTCTCTTATTTATACTCTCCAAGTAGCTTCCTTTAGAAGTATCCACTTAACAACTTTGTCCACTTAACTTAACTACTTTCCACAAATAGTAAGTTCTCCACTCCTAGTTGCAACTAACTTTATTATTTAATTAATTTATTTTGCAACCACTTTGACTTATCCATAAATAGTAAACTCACCACTTCTTGTTGCAACCACTTTATTATTTAAATAATTT
>ML796484.1:45214-63534 GCA_009831015.1 Picea engelmannii | reverse complement strand
TCTTTGCATTTTCACACAAAAAACCAGGTATCCCATCTCTGAAATGTTTCTCTGAAAAATGGTTATGAGTTTATAAGTTGCATGTCATGGGGATCATCCCTGACAATTTCCCCTCCTTTGTGAACCTTCTTACCTTGTTGATTTCCCATGATAGCTAATTTAAAACCTCTTTCCCTTCTTATAGAAATTGTTACCAGATGTATGAGGTAAACATGTAAATTTAGGGTTTTATGATTTGATTTTGCATGGTTTAGGGTTTGATCAATAAAGTATCCATGCACAACAATAGTGCAGGAATGAAAATGACTACAATTGGGAGATGAGAGAAGAGAATAACAACCCTAAACTAGATGAGACCTCAATCAGGGAACAATTCAGGGAAATCTATGTAAAACAGAGAATTTGCAGTGTGATCTCTCGGTTTGCAGTGCACAATCAAGTTTGCAGGGAATGGATTTAGTCTAGGTTTTAGTTAAAGAGGTTTGAAAAATGACAGGTCTGAAAGGAAAATATTTTGAAAGAGAGGATACTTCAAACCTAAGTGAAAATATAGTCAATGAGGGTTTTACCAAATGAGGAAAAAGAGTGTTTGTAGCGCGTTCAATCTGCAGTGCATACAAAGAATAGACTTCGTAGCACTAGCCATATTCACAACAGATAGGTTCATGGTTGTAATAAATGACTACAACTGAACTTTTTGGTATAAAAACAATAAACGTGGGTTTTTAAATGCTTAAGATACAAGGATTGTATAAATTGACCAAGTGAAAGAATTTTGCAGCACAAATTCTATGGAACAGTTTGCAGCGTGTAGAAACATTGCAGCAATTAGGGTCTGATTATAATCAACCTTCAGGCAGTGCAATTGAACATTTAAGTAGGGTACTTGGTATATATGAAGCTTATTTATTGTCACATGAACTAAACTGACAGTTCCTGGAAGCCTTTATTCCTCCTTAAACTGCTACAAGAAATTCGTAGCACCACAATATAAACTAGTTTGCAGTGCACTTTGTTCAAAACGATAAACCTTCTTCTGAAACCAACTTGAAGAAAAGTGATGAATATATGGCATTGAGAAAAACAAAATACCAAATTCCACATTTCCAAAACATGATGGTATGTGATTAGTGCATGATGTACTTTCTTGATTTTCTGCGAAGTTTTAGGAGAAATTGCAGCAAGTTGACTTGACACGTGACTTGACCCCCAAACAGTTAGATACAACATGAAAACCCTTTGTATACCTTTTTGAGACACAAAACTTGATAATGATAACCTTTAAACCAAAAGTTGTGACCAACGCTTTCCCCTTTTTTCTAATGATGATAACCACTATGATGACACCAAGATTCTTACATGGACTATGATCAGTTTTCTTAACTCATGAGACAATCAAAACATGATTCATTGACAAAATACATGACTCAAAAACCTTAAATAAATTAACCCTGTGACTCAAACCTAGAAGCTTAAAAATATTGACCCCTATACATCCTATGTGCTAACATAAATATTAAAGAAAGAAGATAATAAGGAAAAAGAACGTGAAGAAGCCATCAAAAATGTAGTTAACACATGACCCCCTTCCTATCCTTACATTGAGAATATCCCTTACAACAACTACAGTGAACGAATTATTGTGTCCATGTGGGACAAGATGAAGGGAAATCCTAAATATGACTAGCAGGATGATAGCTCATGGCTTGGCCCTTACATCATCAAGAAGAAGTCTAAGAAAGAAAAGTACTATTTGACAGCTTTGGATGGGAGAAATATGTCATTACTAGTGGATGGGTCTCTTCTCCAACCCTACATTCATATCACTTGACTTCTTCAGGGCCCAGGGCCAGCTAAGTAGGTATGTCATATTTATTTCCTTGCATTTGCATATTGATTTCTCATGATAGTTTAGATCCATTTCATATTTCATTTTTCTCTACTTGCATATTGATTTCATGCTCAGTTTAAATTTATTTTTTTAAACACTAAAATTTTCTTTTCTAGATTAGTTTCATTTTTGGTCTTGATGTATATGGTCGAAGAGTGATAGAACTGTTAGCGATCAAAAATGATTTTCTAATTATTTTGATTTCACATTACAAGATAGATTTAGAGAGAAGATGTTTTTTTAGTCATGGAGTTTATGAGAAAGGCTTATAATCATATCAATTCAATAAAATAAGGATTTCACCTCATAAAATAGACCAAATCTGATTTTTAGTTTTTGGTGGCTAAATGGGAAAATTAAAGTGTTGTGAGCCTCCGAAAGTTAGGGCTTTCGGTGGCTAAATCAGTTTTTCAAGGGCCAATTAGCCACCGAAAGTGCAGAAAAGTTTGTTTTACTAAGCTGAGTCATCATTTTCAAATGATGATTTTGAGCGACTGGAGAATCTTTTTGAGAAACGGGCAGATTTGTTTTTTGCTAACATGTCAAAGAACAATAACCTCTCTCATTTTTCCTACAGGTGTCATAGATTGGGAGAATCGAATTCATCTCTAAGCCCTAATTTTCGGATCTCGGAATTTCCCTTTTTGACACATGTTTTTGAAATACAGATCCCGGGAAAATGAAAATGGATATCAAAGATATGAGAGAGGTTTTTTCTCACAACAAACCAATCTACAAAACTCTATTCTAGTTTGTACACAGATGTTTTGATTTGAGATTTATAGGTCAATATTTAAGCAGCATATTTCCAGAAATTTCTGTCTTTTCCACCCACCTCACAAATTCGAATTTGAGATCATCCAGTTGTTGAAGACAGAGATCATCCTATATTTACGCATCATAGACTTTCACGCAGTTGTTGGAGACTTAAGGGATTGAAGACAAATCGAGTTCTATAAGTGGACTATATCCACATTTTGTTTGAAAGATTTTGTAACAGTTTTTTCTATTATTAGTATTTCAGATCTGATTTATCGGGATCTGAAACTGTTTGTAAAAGGCTATTAAGTCTGTCGATCTTATAGGCTAGATGTTTGAATATGGGGACTTTACAACTACTATTGTATTCTTCATACTTTTTGAATATATATTAGACATAAGCTTCTTTTTCCATCTCTGTTCAGACTTTCATATTCTCTCTTATCATACTTGTATCTGAATATTATGTTCGTCATTTATTGTTTATCTAATGTATGATAACTGTCAATTTGTCATTACATCCATAAAAATATAATCTACAAGTACTTCACTTATTTTATCTGGCCATTCATATGTACTTGGTGTATATGTTTTTGCTAGTATTATAGGTTTTCTCCATACTTTCACTGTTTATTAAACCTTCTGAACACCTTTGGTTGAAAGCCTTATCTTTCTGAAAGTATTCATATATGTCTGGAGTGTGTGATATTTTATTGATTCATCCATCTCGATCCATTTGATTAAAACATTGAGAAATTAGTAAGTTACCAAGCTTCTTCGAAGTACAACCTAGAAGAATTTCTTGGAGTGATAACAAATTGGCATCGTTGTCGGGGATCGAAGATTGAAGCTCAACTTCTGTGGGACATGACATAGATCCATCTTTGATGATAGACAAAGCCTGGACATTTTCTTGGTTATAATCATCTATCTGGCGACTCCATGAAGGATGGATTCAATGGCGACTCCATTGCTCTGAAATCTGTTGGCGACTCCATTGATATGAAATGAACCAAATCTTAGCAAAGAGGTATGCATTTTGCAATTTCTCAAGTATTTATGGTTACCCTAATGCAGTGCCTAGTAGAGATGAATGGGAACGTAGTATTCATAGATTTTGAGGAGAAGAGTGGGAAGTACCAACTGAACACTTGTTGGATTTTCATGACTTTATTCATCCGCTTGAAATTGTACATGAGGATGTTCAAATTAAGCTTTTCAGTTTTTCATTAGAGGGAATTGCTCGTGATTGGTACCGGTCTCTTCCTATTACCAATATCAGATCTTTGTCATATTTTCATGCTTCTTTCCATGTGTTTTGTAAAGACCAGTTTCCCGCTAACCTTTTATATCCCGAATGTTGTCATGATTTCCATTTATTGAACAAAGATCCAAATATTCATGAAGACTTTGTTGCAACATAAGGTATCTCTCATCATGATCAAGGGTTTGTTGATCCACATTACGATAACCACAATGATGCTTTTGACATTATATTAAATGCATCTATTAAAGATGGTTGTCATGAAGATCAGATTATTCCTTTTGAAAACTTGAAAAATGATTAGCAGATTTTTATATCAGCATGTAACAATGTTGAATCTACAACAGATCCTAAGGGTAGCTCTCAGTTTTCAGATTTGTAGACCAAAGAAAGCTATAGTTACCATGAGAAACATGATTTTTAGGAACCATCTAATCTCCAGTTAGAACATGAGGAGGACTCTCTTTCTCGTTATGTATCTTTTGTCTCAAATTTTGATGGAAATGTTGATAATGATGAGGAAGAACATTACATTTTTCGAAATCCATTTCAAGATCATATTGCTGATAATTCTATGCAAGCATCTTCATCTCTGTTATTAGGATTTGATCCGGATATCCCCATATTTGACAAATATAGTGATGAGGAGGAAGATTTTAAAGTTTATGAGGGTTTGTTAACTAATGAAATCTCATCTAGTTCTACTTTTCAGCAAAGAGATGATCAGAAATGTATGCATGTTGTGGTTGATGATAGCTATGAGTCTATTGATCAAAATTCCAATGAAGATCTCTTTAGTTTTGACACATCTTTCAAAAATATCGTTGTTGGAAAGAATAATCAACAGTTTTGTCATAATTTATCTTTCAAAACTCATTTTTTATTTGATCATTATGAAGACAGTGATGAAGAAGAGCAAGAACATACCTCTTCTTTTCTCTCAAAAATTGTCAACTGTAATGGGCCAGCACATCATCATGATAAATTAGAATCAGAGGAATATGGTGAAAGGGAGCAGAAAAATTTAGATCAGCACTTGATCATGCATGTTTTTCCGACAGATGTCAAGCAAACTATATTCAACATTGAGATCAATAAAGGCAACCAGCAACAACATTTCAGTCATTTGGGACAGCAGCAAAAAGAGGTATTTCTTGGTGATTTTTATGATCCCATTGTTGATTATTTGGAGATTATGAGCAACTTAAATATCAAAAAAAAAAATCAAGAGAAGGACAGTTCTGTCATCTTTTCAAATTGCATTTCTGCTTGTTATGGTTTCTTATATTTTTGGGATCAAGATCAAGCATGATGTCAGTAAATAAGTTTCTTGCATGGCTTCATTGGAAGCATGATTTCACTTGATAAGAGGCAGTATAGTTGTTTAGTGTAGAGTAGGGTAGAAAATAAACTCCTTGCCCGAGCATTTCTTTTTTGCAGCAAATGTAACAGTTTTCTTGTGTGAATAAAGGCAGTCTAAAACATGTAGAGAGGTCATCCATAAAGTCATGAAATATTTTCAGAAGAAGTGATATGGCTGACTCCATGCCCAATGGAATGTTGACTCCATTCCCAATGGAATCCTAGAGACTAAGTTATGGATTTTATTTTTCCAGGAAAGGCATTAGATCTGTGGTTCTTGGAAACCTCACAGGGAAGTCTCCATCCCAGTTGGAGCCAGATGTTAGCAATCAAAAATGATTTCCTAATTATTTTGATTTTACATTACAAGATAGATTTAGAGAGAAGATGTACTTTTAGTCATGGAGTTTATGAGAAAGGCTTATAATCATATCAATTCAATAAAATAAGGATTTCACCTCATAAAATAGATCAAAACTGATTTTTAGTTTTCGGTGGCTAAATGGGAAAATTACAGTGTTGTGAGCCGCCGAAAGTCAGGGCTTTCAGTGGCTAAATCAGTTTTTCAAGGGCCAATTAGCCATCGAAACTGAAGAAAAGTTTATTTTTACTGCGTTGAGTCATCATTTTCAAATGATGATTCTGAGCAACTGGAGAATCTTTTTGAGAAACGGGTGAAGTTTTATTTTGCTAACATGTCAAAGAAAAATAACCTCTCTCATTTTTCCTAAGGTGTCATAGATTGGGAGAATCGAATTCATCTCTAAGCCCTAATTTTCGGATCTCAAAATTTCCTTGTTTGACACATGTTTTTGAAATGCAGATCCTGGGAAAATGAAAACAAATCTCAAATATATGACAGAGGTTTTTTCTCAAAACAAACAAATCTACAAAAGACTCTTTTAGTTTGTACACAGCTATTTTTATTTGAGAGATATAGGTCAATATTTAAGCAACATATTTCCATAAATTTATGTCTTTTCCAGCCACCTCACAAATTCGAATTTGAGATCATCCAGATGTCGAAGACAAAGATCATCCTAGATTTATGCATCAGATACTTTAATGCAGTTGTCTAAGACTTAAGGGATTGAAGATAAATCGAGTTCTAGAAGTGGACTAGATCCACATTTTGTTTGAAAGATTGTGTAACAGTGTTTTCTATTATTAGTATTTCAAATCTAATTTCTTAGGATCTGAAACTGTTTGTAAAAGGCTATAAAGCCTATCGATTTTATAGGCTATAGGTTCGACTATGGGGACTTGACCACTACTATTGTATTCTTCAGACTTTTTGAATATATATTAGACATAAGCTTCTTTTTCCATCTATGTTCAGACTTTCATATTCTCTCTTATCATACTTGTATCTGAATATTATGTTCGTTGTTTATTGTTTATCTGATGTATGATAACTGTGAACTTGTCATTACATACATAAACATATAATATGCAAGTACTCCACTTATTTTATCTGGACATTCATATGTATTTGGTGTATATGTTTATGCTAGTATTATAGGTTTTCTCCATACTTTCACTGTTTATTAAACCTTCTGAACACCTTTGGTTGAAAGCCTTATCTTTCTAAAAGTATTCATATATGTCTAGAGTGTGTGAGATTTGATTGAGTCATCCATCTCGATCCATTTGATTAAAACATTGAGAAATTAGTGAGTTACCAAGCTTCTTCTAAGTACAACCTAAAATAATTTCTTGGAGTGATAGCAAGAACCATCCTATATTTTACAGTGTTATGTTTCAGTGTAGGAACAGGTCCAGCAGGAGATGTTATATTTCTCATGCACTCTACGGTGAGTACATGTCCCCAAGTAGGAGTTGACAGATGTTATCCCCAACTCATAGGGATAACTAAGGAGATGATAACTTGAGGTCCTTAGGTTGCATACATGGAGTACCAAGAGACAGTTTGACAAGCAGTGTCCACTTGCACAGATAGAGACCCACCTCACCACCACAACTCTAGGTTCATCACAACAGTATCCACCACATCAGTTGGCCTCTAGATGACATTGGGTCTTTCTCCATGAGGTACAAGCCAGGTATTATGGTGAGTGCCATTTCAATATTTGAGGCATTTGATTTTGTTTCATCTATTACTACTTTTTATTATGTAACGTTTTCTTGGACATTATGTTGTTTTCCATGTTTCACTTTGGTGGTTGACATTGTGCCCTAGAAAGTGGGTCACCCTTGGGGATAGGATTGCTACTGGGAGGTATTTTTGACAAGTCATCATGCCATTCCCGACCATAATTTTAACTTTCCACACTTCATCCCCTCATCTCCTTACCTTTTGGGATTTTTAGGTATAATGACCCAAGAAGGGGTTGTCCCTCATTTCATGGGAAGAAGGGGTTGAAGGCCTAGAGGCTTGTAGATGGAAAAAGATAAAATCCAATCATGAACCTTCTATATGCTCTCTCAGGGATGTCGAGGAAAATGAAATGTCTCTCATAAGAAACTAATGGGACCCATGAAAAATAACTAATAACGAAATGTCAACCAAGGTGGAGCATGTGTAGGAATTGTTTTTAATGCTTAGGTATAAGCACCACACATGTGTTCAACTTGGGAAAGCATGATTTCACTGAGGTAGAGTCAAGGTGGGAATATTTTTTCATTATTAGGTATAATCCCCATCTTGGCTTCAACCTGGAAACATCATAAAAAGAATAAAAGAAAAATGGGCTTGGAAAAAGGTTACATTCAAAACAAAGGTGCAACACACCCTCTATAAAGGCACCCATAAAAGAGACATTACAACCCCTTGTATCTCATGAACCCCATGCCCAAAATTCTTCCCCCCATCCATGAAAAATCATCCACATGACTTAGAAGGAGAAACACCCATAAAATTGAGGTACGATTCACCCAATAGGTCATTTTGTCAACCCTCCCATACCTAAACTTGGAAAATCTTATAGGGTCTTTGAGAATTGGTTTATTTTGATGAGGTGGTTTGGATGTACATGCTTAGATGGATCTTTTATTGATTTTATTTACTCATCATTATGAATTTTACTTAATATCCTTGGAGGGTGTATCCATTTGTCTTTGCAGGACCTAGATGGTGGACATTTTTAGAAGAACAAGCCTAGCTTGGGCTTCCATGGGGCTTGAATCCTACAGGTTGGATGCCAATGGCCCACACTCTGGATGATGATGACATGGATTTGGAGGCCTAGAGGACACCTTGGAGGGTTTTTTCCACCCTCTACATGCCATACGACTTGCTTGAAAGGGGAAAAACATCTCCTTTAGGGGGCTTGATGTCACCTAGGGATAGGGTTTGGTGGTGATGATGGACACTTGGCACGTTTTGAAAGGAGAGGCCTATAAATCATGGAAGAATTTTTTTGGTTGAATACTAATGGCCTTTGGATTCCTATCCTTTCCTTCTCCAACTCAACGACTTCACCAAAAGTTCCAAACGTTGCCCAAAAAGAGGGTGACGTCAGGTTTCTAGGGTTTCTTTTATGTGCAAAGTATGGATTAAATAATATTATTTTTGTAAAGGGGAAAGATAAGGGTTGTTGACCCCTTATCTTATGTTTTTCCCTAATTTTTTTGGACAAACTTTGTTTATAGGATTTGTATAAATAGATATCATCTCTATTTCATTTTTTATCATAGCTCTCCCATTGTGAGACGACTAATGGCTGAAATTTTCGCTAGACATGAGCATTTTTGGTATATTTCTATCTTTCAAATGAGTTTTGGTGTTATCTCTTGGTGAATGGATGAGGCTAAGTGGTGCACACCTCTTGGAGGCTTCTTTACTTCCTCTTGAATGGTAAATTCTTGGTGAAATAGGGTTTGATCTCTCTTTCTCTTGGAATTGGTAAGGAAAATATGCATTTGTTAGTTACTTATTGCTTTTTCTTAGTTATTGTTGGTTGAAACCATAGGAGGAGTATGTTGCATACAACCTCCATTAAGATTCATCTCATTTTCTAAGTTTATAAGTCATTTTTGGACAAGGGTCGCTGGGAGGAATACAAGTGTGTATACCCTCCTAGATTTACCCTAGTTTGATTAGCATGCACTTGGGAGTAAGAGGATTTACACTTGTGCAGATATTGTTTATCTAACTTGTGTTTTAAAGACTCCATTCACCCAAATTTTGAAAGCACTAATCTGATTTGTTTTGCATTGGAGAAATAAAATGTTTGCATTGGTAAACGTGTTTTGGTTAGATATCAATCTTGTTCAAGTTGGAATATTTTGTGGATGCTTTGATGTTGTTAAAACCTCTAGGGAATATTGGTTCTCTTGGTCTTCTTGGAGATATAAAAACTTAATATCTACAACCATTAGGGCTATAGAAAAACATCTACTTTGCTTGACTTTAACTTTCAATTTGACCGTGGAAATTTTCTAGTAACCCATTATTTTCATTCTGTTGCTAATTGGTGAGCTTTTGGTTGGATAACTTGCTTATTTTCATGGTTAAAATTTGTTGTTGTAGAAAATCATTGCTACATCCACTTTTATTTCATAAATATACTCTGAAAACTTATCATAACAACCATCTAATACCACTAAAAGATGTGCTAAAGTGTTGAAAACGTATCTACATTTTTTATGCTTCATAGCTCAACTAATCGTTGATGCTTTAAGTGGTTTAATATGCATTAGTTACTTGATTTCATTGCTGATATATATCTTTGTTTACTTCTTCAATTAGGTACAATGAGCTTAACTTTCTTGTCCACTTGACATATATCTCATGCAGTTGGTTTTCCTTGTGTCTCGGGAAGGTACTATCATTATTCGTGGGTACTTGAACTTCTTGGAAACCATTGACTACTACTGAGACTCATTTCCAACCCTCATTACATTTAGAAACTTTACTTATAGGGGAATTCATCTCATCATCTCACTTTTCGTCTCATTTCCCCCTATGGTCATCGAGATTCCCCCCTTAAGGTAATTAGTTCATCTCTAAAGTGACAAGAATACCTATCTAAGGTGGCAGTGGATAGGTTTTCTCTTAGTTGTCACCTTATTGTGGTTTGGTTCGGGATTTTCCCAACTTAAAACTTGTGCGATAACAGGAGGAATATGCCATTTTTGATTGATGGGTCTCTCCTCCAACCCTACGTCAATAGGACTTGACTTCTAGAGGCCTCGGGCCTTAGGTAAGTAGGTAGGTCATTTGCATTCTACATTGCATTTGTACATACTTGCATTTTATTTCATGATATTATAGTTGCATATTGTTTTTCATGCACACATATGTTTTCATTATCATATTGTTTTGACATGCATCATGCTTTGATCTCTATGCACACATGTAGTTTTGTATTCATATTGATTGTTGAAAAAGGTTGAAATTTTTTTCTCACTTTCTTTCTTTAGTTGTGTGGATTTTTGTTATCTGAATAAAGGGGTGAGTTACACCACCCAATATACTTTGGCGTAGTTGTTGTTAGATGTGTGTGTAGGAATAGGTCGTACCAGAGACGCGGAGGTTATCATGCACTCTACAATGAGCACATATCCCCATGTAGGAGCCAGATGCTAACCCCCCCCCCCCCCCCCCACATATAGGGGTAACTAAGGAGATCAAGTCTCAAAGCCTGTAGGTAGCAGACGTGGAGAGTCAAGAGGATGAGAATCAATAGACCACATGATCACCACATATAGTCCCTCTTCTTCACCACACTTCATCACCTTCATCCACAACAGAGTAGTGTCCACCACCTCAGTATGGTTCATGGGAAGACAACGGGTCTTGCTTCATGAGGCAACTAGTCAAGTTTCATGGTAACTTAGTGTCATTTTAATATTTGAGGCATTTGAATGAGTTTCAAAGGATTATTTCTAATTATATAACGTTTGCTTGGAAGTTATACTTTTTGCCTCATTTCACCTTGGTGGTTATCCTAGTATCCTAGTAAGTGTCATCACTCTTGGGAAAAATGGGTGCTACTAGGGAGGTCTTCTTGAAGAGTCATCATACCATTATCGGCCATACTTTCCATTTTCTATCGTATTTCCCTTTCATTTCCTCATATTTTGGGTCTTTGGGTTACATGTACCCCCAAAATGCTTGTACCTAATTATATTATGGAAAGAAGGGGCTAAAGGCCCAAAGGGTCTTGATGGAATTAAATAAAGAAAGAAATTTAAGATCATTTGTGATCAAAATGAAATGGAAGGGTAAAGGGTAAAAAAAAATCCAACCCATACTTGAGCTCTACCCCCATTTGACGTCACCCCTAAGTACTGAGTGTGAACGCCTCACCTATAAATAAGGACTTTAAAGTACCCCACCATAAATCAAAATCCAGGAATGTTATGCTTGAAACCTTTTTAAGGGGACTCGCAAATCATAATAAATAAAAAGGCATAAAGAGGGGCTTGGAAAAAGGAATTGTCATGGAAAGGGTAACTCAAGATGTCACACACCCTCTACAAATTCACCCATGGAAATGAGATCTTACAAGACCTTGCATGTTAATGACCCAATGCCTAATATTCCTTCTTGATCCACCTCACATTCATTACATGGCTTATATAGGGTCCACTTGGGAAACATCCCTAAACTTGGGTCCTAGCACACCCAATAGTTTTCCTTGATAACCTTCCCATACCTAAATTTGGAAAATTGTATATAGTCTTTGATCATTTGTGAAATATGAAAGGGGGGATCTAATGTTACTTGTTTAGGTGGATATTGTATTAAATATGATTTACTTGGCATGATTCTATGATTGGTGGACCCTTGGAGGGCATACTAGATTGTTTAATTTGCAGGGCCTTATTGATTATGTCATTCATGGAGATGTTATGTCACTTTGGGTCTTCATACGGGAAAATATCCCACATTATGGACATTGTGCCCCACATTTTGGAGGGCTTGGATGATGAGCGTTGCACTTTAGGATGATGGCATACCTCATGAGAGAGGCTCTACTTGATGGATCACACATGACATCGCCCCCCATTGCTTGGATGTTGCTCACTTTGACCTTGATGTCATGATTTTAGGCCTTTATGTGACATGGGGTGCATTCGATGATGTTTTTGCATGAGGGTGGTGCATTACCCCACTCTATTGGATTGAGTATTTGATGATAAGGATGACTCACCACCATGAGGATGAGGATGAACTAGCCTTTGAAGGCCTTCTCACCCCATGCCACCCTCTTGGAGGGACGTTGGAGGTTTTATTGTTGTTATTTTAGATGTTATTGGTCATTTTGGTGGTTGACCTAGACCTATCCACCTTGTAAACTTAATTTTTTACCCTTATTTTGTGGAATTAGTGAGAAAAATGATTTGGTTTTCATCTATAAAGAGGAAAATTGTTTTTCATTTTAGAACATAACTCATACAGCACTTATCATGGTTTCTCTCCTCTCTTGGAGAGTTCACTCCGCTTCTTGTCTTCTTGTGCATTTTTGGAAAAGGAGGTGTGATTTGGCTTGGGAGGCTTTTTCTCGGCTTGAGG
The DNA here is from genome assembly GCA_009831015.1 of Picea engelmannii. Classification (NCBI taxonomy): domain Eukaryota; kingdom Viridiplantae; phylum Streptophyta; class Pinopsida; order Pinales; family Pinaceae; genus Picea; species Picea engelmannii. The sequence goes on along the minus strand of ML796484.1, from coordinate 50,775 downwards.
AATCATTTTTGTGGATTGGAAGGTGTTTTCTAAGGTTTATGTGCAAGACGTCTTGGTTGTAAGTGGATTATCTCTCTTTTTCTTGGATATTTTTCATGTTATTTTCAAGGTTATCATTAAGACCCTAAACCATTTTTCCCTTTGATGTTTTGCAAAGAATCTAGGTTAAAGATTGTTAAGACTCCATTAACCCTAGCTCTTTGTAGGATGACCCCACTAAATATTGTTAGGATTCCTTTAAGGCATCGTCCCATTTCGCTTGAGATATTACAAGAGGTTATTTTGAAAGGAAACTAGAATTTTTACAAGGATTGTTAAGACTCCCTTGCTAAACGTCCTAGGGAAACATAAATCTAGAGATTGTTAAGACTCCTCTGGATCTTGTTGCCAAGCTTTCTCTTTGACCTATTCTCACTTGAATGTGCTCTTCCTTTGACTCCATCAACCCTCTAAGAGAAGGCATTGGTTGCATTGATAAACATGATACATGCATTGATAAATGTGATAAATTATCTTTTGAAATCACTTTCTTTAATTTTGAATTGTTCATGTTCTAAGCAAGCCATTGATGCTAAAACATTGTGAAATTTCATTGATTTGCTTGTTGTTGTAACTAAATTATTTCTACAGCCATTAGGGATGCATAAATTTTGTTGATAACTCTCTAATTTCTTACCTTTTAACCGTGGAAAAGTTGAAGTGATGATTGGATATGAAAGTGATAGTTAAAGGCTATATTTTGGGATTTTTATGTGTTGATTCCCATGGTTAAAATTTGTTGTTGTTACAATTTATCATTGTTGGTTTATACCCTATTTTACTGCAGATTTTATAAAAGCAAGCTTTTCTTGTCAAGTAGTAGTTTGGGGTGCTAAAAGAGAAGTTAGGACCTAGAAATCATTGATATTATCATCAGTGTGTGTAACATTGTTTTGCGGGTGATTTCTTGTCTATTAATGATCATTCAACATCCTCTCCCTAGCCCCACCTTCACCTCTTTTTAGAATAATGTTGATGTGCTCGTTTAACCATAGACAATGCTACACCATTGTCACCCAACAATAGGCATAAATCCACCCCCAAGCACCTTAACCTTTGACATAAAGAATGATTCCAGGAAGCCACACCATAACCAACAGATAACCAAGAGAGAAAACCTTATCCAAGTGTAGAGCACAAGAAAAAAGTACCAAAAAGACTAAATAAGAGAAAATCGTGCAACTGCAACTGTTGCTACTCCTCCTCCAAACATGTGCATTATTTCTAGGTGACTGGGAGTGTGTGAGTGAGGGAAAAAAAGAGCTAAGACTTCCTCTATTTATATTGGTTTTGTCACCTGTATGGGACAACTTGTCTTCCTCAAGGATAATATCTTAATATTATATATTTTTTTGATTTGACATGTCTTCTAGGGTTTTCACACATATGTTTAGGGTTTCTCTTGCTTTTGAAATATTTTATTCTAGTCAAAGCTTACATATGGAGGTCAATACCTCTCAAAGCTACCATAATATCAACACTCCCTCCTATCTAGGGAGGTATTATTGGTCTCCGTCTTCGCATGGTATGGAAAAGACTCACGTAGTCTTGCAGACCATTCTACAACTAGAATCATCATGTCACACATGGCTACACCCATGTGGACCTATTAATCTCATCTAGGGGCCACAACCCATTATAGAACACTAGATATACACCTCGTAGTGGGTGTCACCATCATCATCATCATGGGATACACCCGCATGACGTACTCACCCATGACTACACCCATGTCATGAGTATCATCATTACTATCAGCATCATCTGGTAGAAATAATTAAATATATATTATCGTACTTGTTCTTGGTATTCCTCTTTCATAGACAATATCACAATATCCATCAGCCTCGGTTAGCTATACTGATGATCCATCTCCACCACCATGTGTCTAGTACCTCGGGTCATTCTTGTCCCATGAAAAGAACATTGATCTCATCGGAGCCACATAAACCTCATAGTTGATCCTCTCATAGGATCACTTCATGAATGTATTTAACTCAATGCTATTGGGCACTTGTTTCTATCACCTCGATTCATTCTTGTCCCATGACAAGAATTATGACCACATCGGAGCCACAAACACCTCATGGTGATCCTCTCATAGGATCACTCTGTGAATGCATTCAGCTCGATGTTATTGGACACGTGGAATTTCACCTCAAGCGCCTCGAGTCTTCAGTTTTTCAAAGACTACGTCAAGGCACATCTACTCTAGATGTAGATGTTCCCCATCTCCCCTAGTCTACAGCCAAGTTCCTGTGGAAAAGAGTCGGCCCGATGATAATCGAGGATACTCACCTACTCGTGAGAGTTTCAAGGCCTGATGCAATTCACACATAGGAGATCTAGAAGCAAATCAAATCTTCAGTCTGTCAAAGATTACATGTGGGCCTATTCCCACATGATCGAGTCTATCTAATCAATATTGGAATATCGACACGATGTTGCAATCATCAATACTCCCCCAAGGAAAGATTTTAATTCATGACAATCTTGTCTGAGACAGATGCTTAGTGAAAATGTCAGTTATCTACTCATATATGGAAAAGTGATGGAGCTTCAATGCTCCTTCATAGACCATGTCTCTAATGAAGTCCTGCAAGATCCTTCGAAAAGATGTCCTACTTCATATCTTGCATCACTGGCTATGATATACGAATGAGTGCTACAAATATGTTCTTCCCTGCTTGTCTAGAAATATTACTTGATCCTAAGTTGAAGTAGCACCCCAGGTGCTAGATCTGTCTTCTGCACTTCCAATCCAAAAATTGTATATCCTGGTAGTCATACTTCATCATCGGAGATCAATCATATTTATTTGTACCACAACATAGGTACCTGCATACTATGTTGTAACCCAATAATACGGTCATGGCTCAACCATATACTGGCACAATCTTCTCTCTGCAAAGAAAATTCCTATCACGTCACACAACTTCCTCATATGTGTTGTCATAGGTGTGGCCATGGACTTATTTTCCATCATGATAAACCTCTCCAGTATCATCACTGAAGATCATCTGGTGCCAGCCACGCTTTGAATATAGTTTATATCCTTCACTTCAAACTCTGAAATCAACTCCCTCCATCTGATAAAATCCTTGAACCATGCCTCCATCTGATGCATGCCCATTTGCATTCTACAAAGTGTCACGAAACTATGTTGGCTTCTTCTTGATCATTGACTCCCTCTGATTCTGACTCCCTCTCATATTTATCTCTTATGACCTACACGGAACAATAAATAAGAACAACAAAATCTCCATGGTATCCTCTATGGAAGATATCATGCATGGAGTCTAGTTCAATAACCAAGAACATATCCTAAAGGATATCAACTTCATCTTGTAAACAATAAGCATTTACATAAGAACAAGAATATCTCCTAGAGAGGAGATCAACAAGTGTATCTCTAGTATTACAGGGTTAGTATAATGAGCATAACTTCAATAGATCAAGATGAAGCATAAGAACATAATAATGCCATAATAGCTAGAGACATATCATTTTTTTAAATAATCAAACCTGGAGTCTTCACTGCTAGGGAGGGTGTGCCTGTTCCTCTGAATGTACTAAATTCACTACTTGGACAAGGTCTCTTGTACATCCCCTGCAAACACACTCATGCTTTGTTGGATGATATAACTTGAAAAGAATATACAAGTGCATACCTTTTAAATTTGTAGTATCGTTCAACTTGTCCTCTAATCCAAAACTTGACACCATCTTGACAAGAAGAGGTTAGAAACCGAATAAAAAAGGTTCAATGTAGAACAATCTAGAAACCATGAAATTTCAACTTTGACCACAAAAATCAATTTTGACCAAATGTCAACCTTTGACTTTGAATTTGACCATTCAACCTTTGACTTTGACTTTGACCAATCAACCTTTGACTTTGACTTTGAATTTGACCAATCAAACTTTTACTTTGACCCTAGGGAACTAGAAGGTGCGCTATGCTAGGGCGCACTAAAATACCCAAAAATTAGGTCCAATGCTTCACTAAAAGTGCCCAAGAATTTTTGTTTAGGGTTTGTTGTAGCTGCAAAATAAAAAACCTTAGTTGCAGCTGCAAAATAAAAAATCCTAGTTGCAGCTACAACTGGTGCTACAACAAGCTTTACAGGGAACTCTCGATCTACCTTCCAACACTTATATTGTTCTGAAGGTAGTGTGGGCCCATATTCTGTTAGAAAAATGTTTATGTGCTCATTTAACTATAGACAATGCTACACCACTGTCACCCAACCATAGGCATAAATCCACCCCTAAGCACCTTGTTGAGGAAAATATATGAAATGATCTTACTCAAGCATTTTCAGATTTTACTTGGCTAAAGCAAGATAGAGGGGAATATCACCCTATGTTTATAGCCATCAAAATTTGTATCCTAATTCACAAGTATTGATTACAAGTGCTTAGGATATTTTTTTATAAATGAAAGCTTGTTGGAAAATTCATTATTTATGTAATTTTCTGAATATAACAGATGTTGAAATAAATATAGAGAGAGAAGTAAAAACACCAAGTCAAAAATCAAAACAGATGAGACATAAAGCGATCATTTATTGCATTCCAATTTATCAAAAGAATCGTTCTCTTTACAAAATTCCCTGAGGAAGTTTTGGACCAAAGTCAAACTTAGATGTCCCTGATGAAAACCATACAAAAGGACTTCCGACAGAAAGTAAAAAACTGAACTTTGAAAGCTGGATCAGCTTGCCACTAATTGCTTCCCACTCGACTCTACACAATAGCCTTTGCCATTCATGAAATTTAATTCACAAATAGACAAGTCTACACAGCCTATCAAAGATAGATCAACACCTCTGAAAAACAAGTGTCTGAATGATGTAATTCAGCCATGAATCTTGTTGTCTACAATAGGACCCTGCTATCATAAAAAAGAATTAGTCTTTCAATGAATTAAAGAATGAATGAAAACTGAATTATCTCAACAAAACTCAAAGAGAAGACCTTAGTATGTTTCTCCTTCTATTCTCCTCTTGTTCCTCCTTTTCCTTTTGCCTTTAAGAAATTAGAATTAGTTGAAGTAATTGAACTACTTCTTTAGTTAAGTTAACTAAAACTCAACCAACTTTTTAGTTAAGGGGGGGAAGTAATAAAATCATAATAAGGGTTTTTAATAAATAATAACTAGTAGGTGGGACCCCTTGTGACTCCCTTTAGTTCTTTAACAAATACAACACAACTAGTTAATCAATCAAAACATCCCTCCTTGTGACTCCCATCATCACTCTCATATTTTGACAATTTATATCAATGATAATTGAAATTATTTCCAAAAATATATTATCCATATATCCAAAAATAGTGTGTTGTCCAAAATTTCAGAAGTCAACTGTTCTCAACAATCAATAAATAAAAACACTTAAAACCCATATTTACCACTCTGGGAGGGAATCTTTCCCTTGTTTCTGTTGTCACCCTTTGATATCTTTGAATTTTCCTTACACTATGTGGAGCCTTTAATCCTAATCTCACTCATCACATGAGAG
>ML796484.1:6744-31727 GCA_009831015.1 Picea engelmannii | reverse complement strand
ACGAGATGGCTTGATACCAGGGAAGTCATGGTTATCCCGAAGACAAGGAGGCAAGTTATCTACGAAATCGTAAGGAGGTTCGTCACCACAGAAGCCCTCTTCAGCTAGAAAACGCTCAATGCTCGAATCTGAGTCCTCGCTTAGCATAATAGGCTCTGTCTTGGCAGGGGGTTTAGACTTATTTCTCTCCATGCGAGAGATCATCCTTGCGTTTTTCTTGTTTCTAGCAGCAATCTTCGCTCTAGCCTCTATGGTTATGGGCTTAGCCACTTTAGTCACAACCATAAGCGAATTCACAGGTGAGTGGGTTTCAGGTTTAGGTAGTAAAACACGGTAGGGTACAGGGGTAGACTTACTCTCGGATACCACAGGCTTATCGACCTGTGGAGGACTTGATTCCTCAAAACCATTACGGTTGAGAAAACCGTGCCAGGAATCTCGACGTAAACCCAACTCATACACAACCAGCATTTTAATCAACCCAACATGGAAGAGGCTAGTGTCAGCCTGACTTCGTTTGTACTTCTTAGCCATTTTAAATAAACTTCGGTGCAGATAATGCGGCATGCTAAGCTCGAAACCCATAAACACCATCAATAAACGTAGATGAAACAGGAAAACAAATCCATACCTGCCTTCACAAGTGACGAACTGCTTGATAATCATCAAAAGATCATACCAGCGGGGTTTCAACATCTTCGTAGGTAAACCTTTGTTGCACAACCTCACTGTCCGAGACCGAAACAACAGTGTCCACGAGACATCGTTTACTTTATAACTTTTGGACCATTTCTGTCCCTTGACAGGCAAGCTAGTTGCCAGGCTAAGAGATTGTTCGATGATTTCAAGCTGGACATCTCCAACTTTGGCTCGGCAACCGTCGAATGACAGTGCGAATTGTCGAGTGACAGAGATATTAAAACCATCGAACTTCCTTATAAACGAAAGCCACCCAAATTCTTCAAGGTCGTTGTATGCACTATCGAATATCAACAGTGCTTAGCATCCATTAGGTTCGGTCCTCACAACAGGAGCCATAACCTCTGTTCATGGTAGGGTTTACACCGAATGAACAATGCACAGAGTGAATAGGATAGGGTTTCAACAGTTTGAATGTTCGACGAGACCGAAATCAACTCCATGCGTGCGAAGGTGGTGGGATTACCATAGCCATGCATTGCATTAATGACCTGTACAGAGCTGTTAAAACCATAATCATTTAAACAAATGCATCGACCAGCCAACAGATGAATCATCACCTCTACGTGCCATTCATCCGAGTGAGAACCAACACCTCATATGATAATAATGTGCCAAGTGTTAAGTTTAAACCAGCACAGTACCAGCATTAACTATCGATCCGACGTGCCAATTCCATCGTTCAATCAATCGCTCAAACACAGGGGTTACATAGCTCGGGACTTATGAAACATTCAACCTATAATCCAACTTTGCAAACAGTATGTCAATGCATCGATTTGTAAAGTTCAATGTGATTGATCAATGCGCTTTCAAACCAATGTTATTACGCCTTATAAACTTACCATGTATTTGGTGCATATGGTAATGTTTGCATTCCAATCTTTTGAGAACAATATGATCCAAAGCTTTTCATATAATAACTGAGTGAGAATCCATAATAAGGATAAAAGAAATAAGACCAAATCCATTATAATTTTCATAAGACCAAAACAAGAACAATAACTTTTATGCCCAAAGGTTTGACAATCAAATACATCCAAATGCACAATCAGAGTAAGATAATGCTCAAGAACATAAGTTCGAGACAACCTTTAGCAGTCATGTGATAAACCAGTGATCAAGCATCTTTCAGCAAATCAACCAAAAACGATGACAATCTAAGCAACGAAAGAGGTGTTTTCACACTTTCAGTTGTGAAAACTAAAACGAAATTGAATTGTAATGGTCGCAAAAACGAGACGAATGTCTAAAAGCACAGTGCGACAATGATTTGTCATGATACCACAAGGGGTGTAGGTAGCTTTTTGAGATCAATCAAAAAAAATGGGTTGGCTGCCAACAAGACTCCTATCTCTTTAAATATTGAAGATCCCCCCACCGTTTGATTTTAGATTGAAGGTGATCGAGATTCAGATCCAGGAGCTTGATGGGGCTCATAAAGGCCTAAAAATAAATGTTCTCGGAATGGCTTCAAAATGGACATGTGTGTAGGCCTCGTCGATACGAACCCAACGCAACTTGAATGGGATCAAACAGACATCATATGATCATGATATTGTGTTCTGTTCATTTTTCCAAACAGGCAAAACAATGTTCACTGTATAGTCTGTACAGTGCCACATGGCAGCTGACTGTACAGGTCGTACAGCTGATGTGGCATCACAATTGGAAGATTCTTTACAGCTGACGTGGCAGTAGGCTGTACAGCTAATGTGGAAGGGGCACAGTAGACTGCTGATGTGGCAGGTACAGGTGGACCAACCAGGAGGTGACACATGTCACCACTGAAAGGGACACATGGAACGCCCATACGATGACACATGGCAGGTGTATTGATGTAGTCAGTTGCTAACTGGGAAGAAGACTTGGACCAATCCCGTGTTGACAAGTGGCAGACATCATGGGCGAATAGGGTGGTGCCACGTGGCCTAGACTTGGGTTGCCACGTGGCACCCAATGGTTGGTCATTCGGTTTATGAAAAAATTGTGGAGCGGTCTAGATTCGAACTCGGGACCTCCGATGGAAGGCTATGCCTTGGGGACAGGTCGGATGCCATTGCGCCAATCATAAGACTTGTTATACTTTGGCCACTTTATTATATATAAAGTGCATTGTGTGTGTATTGGGGGCGGAAAAGAGTTGGGGCTAAGCCTCGGCCCATGGACTCATCCATTAGATGTAACCACAGTTGTAAGGGCATGGGCGTCATTGTTTTTCAACTAATGGGGGTTAATGCTTAGGACTCAGGCTATAACCATTTTCTAGTGTGCAGAGTGAGGACTTGGTCATGTGGTTGGTGCCATGTGACCTATTCGTTGGCACATATTTTGGGTGCGATCTTATCATATTGTGCCATATGACCAGTTATTTTGGGCTAGGGGCCAGTGCGCAGCCCTTTGGGTTGGCGCTTTGCCACATCAGTTGCCATGTGACCGAGTTAAGGGGATCGTGCCAAGGATTAGGGGGCTTATCCCTTTATTTTCCCAAAAGTGGTTATTTGACCATATAATTAGTGTTTTTGATGATTTTTTGGGGCATTTTTGGAGATTTTGGCCATATCTTGGTGAATATTGGCCCAATTTGAGTGCCACAAGAGGTGGGTTGTTGGGATTTGATCCCTCTACCTCATGTCTATATAAACCAATCCATTTTGAATCTTGGAAGGCAGCAAGAGGCAGCAAGTAGCTTGAAGCAAGTTGAGGAAGAACTTGAAAAGGTCAAGTTGTCTTATGCAGTGAAGAGTAGTTGAGCTTTGGAGGCAGTTTTCGAGAGTTCTACTCCACCCTTTTTAGTGTCGTCTATTGTCTTGGGTTCCTAAGATAGAGAAGAATACATTTGAGTCAGTCAGAGACCTATATGATGTAATTTTGATGCAGATTTTAAGCATTGAATTTTGAATAGAGAAGCCTCCCTCATTGAAGACAAAGGCCCGAAGACGTAGGCGAATTTTGCCGAAATCCGTTATCAACTTCTGGTGTCCAATCTATTGATGGTTTTCTTCTTTGTGTTATATGTTATTTTTTTTCATTATTTAAGTTTTTCTCGCTTATATATTCACATACATTGTGAGAAAAGGTCTTGATAAAAATTGAAGTCATAGTGCGAAATTGCTAAGCATCGATTTCAGAACAGAAGGCAAGGTAATATATTGCATGTATCTGTGAAGATATAGCATAGTGACCATTCTACTAGGTTCCTACCCAGGTGGCTCTCGCAGGAGGGAGGGAACTCAACCAGATTTCTACAAGACATTGGGATTTCATCACCCTTTGTCTCCTAATTATAAATATCTCATTTGTACCTTCACTCATATTTGTTGACCCAATATATGGCCCAACTTATTTCCAAAGCCTGCAAATGATTACAAGTCTAAAATTTGTACATTTTTAATTCAATTTCCCTAGATTAGGTAGGGGTCCCACTAAGAAAGTTATTTACTGGATTGAAATGGAATGATTTTATATACGTGAGAATATTGGGCCATAATTTATACCCATTGATTAAGAGTTGTTCTATGATATTGATTGAGTTGTGATTCCTCATTATATATTCTATATAGAAGCATGAATATTTGTCATGAGTTTCAATGCAGGGAATTATGAACACATTTTAGGCATCATGGAGGAATTTCAAAAGTCATATGTGGAAGGTTCATGTGATATTGATAACATTACAAGGTTTAAAGTAATATTTATATATACATTTACCTTGTGACATGTTTTAAGCTTCATGTAAGGTATGGTTCATGATTATTTGATAACACATTGGTGATGGTTATGTGGTCTAATATTACGCAAAGTGGTTGCTCGTATTGAAGAGAGTTGGCAATCCCAATGTGTTTGCGTAAATGTTATAGTAAATACATGGAAGTGGTGAGCTCCATGCAATTAAGGGGACAAAGCGGTGTATTAAATGTGGTGACAAGCTAGCTCATAGAGCTATATTGGAGAATGTTAGGTTAAGAGATGTTTCTTGCATCCTTGAGCTAGTTTGCAATTGGAGAAAACCCTCCTTCTCAAGCAACGAACTTGAAACCAACTCTGCTAGTATTAGAATATTGATAACATAATTGTTGGTGGATAAATTCGAGTTAATGTAGCACGAAATTAAAAGAAACTTCAAGCTTCATAAGCGTTGGTATGTAGCTTATTGTTGGTGTAGATAAAGAATATGGTTCTTGTAGCTATTGTTCATTGTTAAATGGTTTACTTTAGCTTTGTTTGAGTTCATTTTGCCTCCATCTTACCTTGACATTCATTTTTCAAATTATATTGAGCATAGCTATATATCCTGGTCGAATTTTGGAAATGTATTTTTTTTTTATGTTTCCCCAAGTCTCAAAAAGTTTGCATCCTTTATACTTAACTCTTTCCATGATTATACCAGTGTTCAAGTTGATGCACCTGCTACCCATAAGGATTTTATTAAAGCTCGGTTTCAATTGTAAGATTTAAAATGCAAAGTTATGGTTGTATAAATTTGAGATATTGAGTTTCATTGCAACAATTTGGGGTTTTATATGACGTAAAAGGATGAAGTTGTTGCCTTATGAGTCATGTATCTCGTCATCCACGCATTCTCCATTTGGTTTTTGGGTTATCATTTATTTTCTTCACCATTCAAAATTGTAAAAAATAAATGTCCTTCTATTTAGCAATGGTATAACATAATCCTATTTCATTTGAAAGAAGAAATGCAAATATTAATTGGTGTTTCCTGCTAAAGGGTACCCACCTTGTGAGAAGTTGTGTCCTTACCTTATCTTGGCATTTTTTATAAGGGATGATTATTTGCATCGGGTTGTTGCTACATAAACTTTCTCACCCTCTGAACTATTGTTAATACTGTGTTTTGAAAAAGGTATATATCGCTCGGTAAATAGTCGCATGAGTGTTTGAGCTAAATTTGAATGCATGCCTTTGTTTTCCAATCTGTGTATATTTTCAAACTTATCATGTATATAATTCGCTGTCATATCTCGTAAGAAAAGTTGAATGCAAAATATTGCAGTGTGATATTTTCTGTTTGGAGAGTAGCACAAAGAAAATACTAGTACTTCAAATATGGGCATTATACTAAGTTGTAAAGAGTCTTGTTTCAAACAGGGGTTTCAATTGATCCATAAAAAGTTACCTTTCACCTTATTGATTGATATTGGTGCTATTATGTTCATGCAAGAAGGTGAATTTCTAATGAAATAGAGTTAGAGTCTAACCCTTGTTATGAGTTGAATTCATTAAGAAAGAGACTCAACACTAAAATACATTCTTGGTTAATATTTGTGTCATTTAACAACCCTTCATTATTCTAAGCCTCCCTTTCTCAAATCTAAGTTATTGTTAAACCATATTTAATGAACATTTAGTGAAAGTTATATCTTTCTTTTATTTTCATATAGTTAATAATTTTTATGTATTTAATGAGTGTAGAATAAAAAATGACTTTTGCATATGATTTTAGATGAGCTTTTTCAGCAAAGACTCTAGAGGAAGTAGGACAGGACAAGGAAGAAGGCCAAACGTTGTTTGGCAAGAGGGGGAAAACAAGAGAATCGGATTTTCAGTACATTTTGAAGCCAATTCAAAAGAATTCAATCAATTGGTACAAATTGGCACCTTTCTCTAGGAGGACAACAAACCTTACCCTAGCCTTTTGCATCTATAAATGCACCTCTGCAACCTCACCCAAGTATTGTTGATGTTCCTGAATTACCTCAACCAATGAATGTAAATGATGGATGGGAAGAGCACCATGTTAGACATGCATCTGGAATTATAAATTGGCCCAGTAGTCCAAAGAATCCTCCAGTGCTTGTTACTACCCCTATAGTCCCTTCAGTTAATTCTTTTGTTAAGATCTCCACGAGTCATTGAAATTAAGTCCTCTCCTCTATATCTGTCACCTGATAATAATAAAGGAAAGAAGATTTTGAATGAAATGCACAGTATTGACCATGGAAAATCAGACAATCAAAAGATAGGGGAAGAAGGAAAAAGGGAAATTTCATTTATGGATATGTATCATGAATTGCTCTAAAGGATATTTTATTTTGTTTTCATGATAGTGTGTTGTTAACTCGGACTGGATAATGGATTTTAAATTTTGTCTAGTATCGGAGCTATGATATTTATTTTGAAAGTTTAAATGTCATGCTTTATGAAGTTTTGAAACAAATGGAGGAACAAATAGTACATGATTATATAATCTATGGTTCTTCATTATATGTTTTATGATATTTATTTTGAAAGTTTAAATGTCATGCTTTATGAAGTTTTGAAACAAATGGAGGAACAAATAGTACATGATTATATAATCTATGGTTCTTCATTATATGTTTTCCATATTATACATATGGCTTTATGATATAATGTTTGAAATGATAAATCGAGACGAAGATGTGAATATGATATAAGTTATGTTTCATAAATGAGTCTAGTGGGACCCCTGCCTATCTTAAGTAAAAGTTAAGTACATAATATTATGACCTCTTATTAGTTACTTCATTGATTCATAGTATCATTTTGTTTCTTGTAAAAAAATCATTAGTAAAAAGTAAAACAGTTAAACTAATTAACTACAGGGAAATGGTACAAAATAAGATGAAGATCTCGATGAAAGGAGCTCATTCATCAATAGAGAGGTATGCTAAAGCTTTGGGAGTTTTCTGAAAGTGATTATTCTTCACCATTCTAAGTATTATGTGGGCTAAATTGTTTTGTTGAAAGTGGGAAATTTATTTAAAAGTGACAAAGAAAGGAGAAGTGATATTGATTTTTTGGTCTTCTCTTTAAGGTTATTTGTTTTCCTGCATTTGTTTGCACTCTTTAGTAGTTTTGAATATGTTTAGTGCTAATTAGTGACTCCTTTTGCAGAACATAAATTGTGTGCTTCCCATTACTTGAGGTGGTCCAAGTCAAATTTTAGGACTTCTTTCTCTTTTTATGGAACTTGGTTTCCTTTGTATGAGTCTGTTTACATCTGAGGCTTCCAAAAACTTCTTTGGTCCAAGTTCTCACATGAACTTGTAAAGGTTTTTAGTTCAAAACTAATATTTGGTTATTTAATAAAGGATCATTTCATTTTCCTCATGGTTGGCTCTTACTTCATTTCTTTCAAATGATCTTTTAGGTTTTTTTTTTATTTTTAGATTCCATTCATTAGTATTGTTGTTACTCATTTTAAATTTGAAGACTTTTATGTATATGCTTATGTACATTTCAATTTTGGCACAACAATAGCTTCCCTTATTTTATTTTATTTTTATGTATAGTTAGTTATAAACAAAAGAATAAAAATTATAAATTATAAAAATAGATTATGTTCAGATCAAGGTTCATTCATTTGAAACCTTGATTACCTTTCTTATGCTATAAACACGGAGTGATAAGGTCACTTACCTCACTTATCCCTACGAGGTTTGAAGTGTCTTTGTGTGAAACATTAAAATTTCCTCACTTATCCCTACGAGGTTTGAAGTGTCTTTGTGTGAAACATTAAAATTTCCTACTCAACATTTTTTGGGCAACCATACTGGGGATATTTTCAAGTCCTTAGATTATTTCTTCTTTTCTCGAATTTTTTACTGTTCTCATGACCTTGTCAATGGCTCATCAACCAGACATTCGAATCCAATTTTTAAATCAAACCAATATTAATAATAATAATAATCTAATTTTAAGGTCACGACCAAGCAGACACCAAATTGGTGTATGAGACCCCCTTGTTTGTGGGACAAGGGACCCCCTCCACCCAACGATTTGACTAGTAAAGTCTATGGAGGTATACATACCCTACCCCCCTCTGAATTTAAACTCATTTGATTATATATTAGAAACTGCCATTTCTCATGAACAACTTGAACACTCTTGGAACATCATTGCTCGTGATATAAAGATTCAAGAGAAAAGAGATTTTCATGAGAGACAAATTTGAAATCGTCCTCCACAACTTTGAGATATCTTATGTCCATTCCTCTTCGATATTCACACAAAGTTAGAAACAAATCTCCCGAATTTGATCCTTTGGCTGAAATTGGAAGACAAAAAAGAATTTTAGAAGGCCTTCATAGAAAGCTTCGACAATCTCTTTCTAATTCTGAAACAGAAGTTACAAGTTTATCCTGAACCTCTTCACCAAGAAAGAATAACATGACTTCTACTTCAAGTACAATTCAAACATCTTCCTCACAAGCCTCAACTTCTCAATTAATTTGAAGCAAGTACAACAATTTTAATATAGTTCATTCCACAACTAATCCAGCGAAAGTTATTTGGAAATATGAGTTGTTTCAATTTGAAGAAGATGCTAACACCACCTCGTGGCATGTACCTTCACCTTTGAATTTAAATCCAACAACTACTCCTCTTCCAAAATTTAAAGACCATTTTCCCAATTTTTCGGGTGATTGAACTATTTATGTAGATGGGCATTTGATTGCTTTTTCTAATGTCTTTTATAATATTGGTGCTAATGATAATGATACATGTATGAGATTGTTTGTTTTTTCTTTGAAAGGGAAGGCAATTGTTGACTTCTTCGAATTGCCTCCTGAAGATTTTTCTGTAACTTGGCTTGAACTTTGGTATTGGTTCAAATCAACTTACGGACATTGACCTCAAAGTCCAACAGATTTACTAAAACATTATAACAATTTGGCTCACAATCAAGGTGAGACCATAAAGTCTTTTAACTTATGTTTGTATAATCAAATTCAAGAAATCATTAGGCCTCATAATCAAGCTTCTCTCATGCACTATTACAATACTCTTCCTTCTATTGGATAGAGAACATTGACATAAACACCCTTGGCTTTCCCCAAACTTTGCTATAGAAAGAAAAATGGGCATTTTTCCCCAAGGAAAACCTCATGGGGAAACCCCCAAACACTTCCTCGCATTTCATGGGTGGTACTTGTTACCCCCCCATGCCTAGGGGTAACTAGAGGAGAGCATGTCTCATGACCCGCAATGGAGACAATGATTATGACCATGATGATGATTAACATGCCCATAGATGGCAGTCCAAAAGCCCCCCTTAGATGCCTCTTACAGCTATAGATCAACCAAGATCATCACATCTAGACAACTCAGTGTATGGGAGATGGTAATCCAACATCACCATGGGGTATGTTATTTCTTCTTTCATGCGAAGTTTTGTGCTTAATTTGTCGGGCACGTGGATGAGGATCATTGGTTGAAGTTGGATAATGGATCATTGGCTTGGGAAATTGTGTTTGTTTCCTTGTTTCACCTTGGTGGCCAGCTTATGTGCCTTAGTCCTGTGTTGTCACCACCCAGGGAAAAGGGTTACTACTAGGGGGGGCTCACAAGCATAACGTTTTGTTCCTCACCATACTTAACACTTTCCATCCTAGATCTTATCATAGTGTACTAAACTTCGTTAATGGGTCATGGTCCATTCTCTCATGAGAAGAAGGGGCTAAAGGCCCAAAGGTTGATGCAGTTGCTATATGTATGCTATGTAAAAAATGATAAAGGCCACCTATAAAATCCACAGGCCATCTTGAGCTCTACCCCCTCTAATGGTAATCACCCCTTGTCCTGATACACTGAATGCACACTTATAACAAAACCACGGCCTAGTAAGAAAATAAAAGAATAACACTTGAAACATGTAAAGGGGACTTGCAAAAAAATAAATGGGTATCAAAAGGAAATTAAGGGTTTTGGAATGCAAAAAGTAACGAGGAAAGGGTATCTCAAGAAGCAAGCACTCCCTCGGGCCTCTACACGGGCGCTCATAGAAATGGATTTAATGACACTATAAGCCATGAAGTAAGCCCAATTGCATACCACTATCACATTTACTCTTGAAGGGTTTCTTTCTTTCATTACTTCCCTCGGGACATATCCCTCTACCTGGGTCTTTTATTCCACTGTCTTGGTTGGCACACCTAATAGGGTTGGATGAAGGCCCTCCCATATTCAAACTTGCCATCTTACATGAGGTCTTGGGTCGGTGTGATGCTTGAAGGGAATACTGAGGTGAATTGTTTGCATGGATTATATCTTACGTAACAACTTACTTTGCATGACTTAAGGACCAATTTCTCTTATGAACATTGGTTTATCTTGTCTTATATTTTGCTTTGTTTTGGATGACCCTGACATGGTTCTTTGAGGGAAGTCCTAGGTTTTCAACTAGGACGTTGTGCCCTTATTACATGGCTTTGGTACGGGTGATGCAGAGTAGTGAGTTATCCGATGACTTGCGACTTCCCAGCATGATCTATCACATCTTTAGAACCTTCGACAATGGATAGATGGGCTTGGTTTTAGCAGATTTGGTCACGATGGCACACAAATGGGATGAAATCCCACATGTTGGGTAGTGAACCCCCAGGGCTTATTACTCATCGGATGGAGAATGTTGCAGTAGTTGATGGTCGGACACCATGCAGAGATGAGATGCAACTTCCTCCAAATTGGACACAATTCCCTAGGCCTCCTTCTGATGATGATGCCACCTTCTAGGGTTTTGATGGAGTTAGGGTTTGATGCCACTTGGGGTACCATTGATGATTTGGCATGACCATGGACGAGACATGCCATTTCTCATCACTATACATCGAGATGTTGCCACGTGACCTTGGGAGGCTTGACGTCACCACACGTGTGGAATTTATGATGTATTATTTGTTAAAATTTTAATTAAAAAGTACCTAGGCAAGTGTTTCTCATCACCTAGGCCCCTAAGGGGTGAGAAAGTGCCTAATGTGGACCCTAGTCATTTAATTTGTGAGATGCAAATTAAAAGGTGACTTTATGACTTTAGTGAGGGGGTGAGTGAAGAGACACTCAATCTCATCCACTCATCTATTCCAATCTCAACCGTTGGATTAAGAGACTCCTCACCTACCACCATGAGGTCGATTAAGGTATAGGGGCGCACCATTGAGTTGGATGTTGTTCATTGTTGAGAGAGCAAGAGCAAGAGAGAGGTCGAGCTTGAGATAGAGGCAGCATATGCAGATCTAGGGCACGAGTTTCAAGGCAGCTAGCAGGCACGAATTTCAAGGCAGCGGACAGCAAGGAAAAACAATTCGTACAGTACGGATTTGAGGGGTCGTACAACATTAAATGTGCACAGATTTCAAGGTAGATAGCAGCACGTTTTTCTAAGAATATTGGCATGCATTCCAAGGCTGTCGTACAGTATTTTCAGGCACAGAAATCGAGGAGGGTGCTAGCCACGTTTTTCTGAGCAAGAAAAATCTGTACAATCCATATGGACCTGCACAGAATTCGAGGGTCGTACTGTCATAAATTTTGGGCACAATTTTCTAGAGTATTGGCATAGTTTTCAAGGCATTGCACTGTTGGGTATTTTCGTACAGTTTGAGCAGAAGTTTGGCACGCAAAATGAGGACAATCGATACAACATTCATTGTTGGTACAGTCGTACAGTGTACGAATTTCTGGCACAGAAATCGAGGAGCATTTCCAGGGTTGTTCAGAAGGATTTTTGTTGAAGAAAGTCTGAGATAAGTTTGTGTAATTTCTGAAGGTGAATATGTTGTAAATGAAATTTCTCAGAAGCTCCTAAATAATAAAATCTCCCTCTCTCACTGGTTTTCCCCTTGTGGGTTTTTCTAGGGTCATTGTTAGACAGAAAATCTCTGTGTTAATAATTTTTTGAGTTTATTTGCTGCTGATATTTTATTTCTGCATTAAAAATGAAGTTCAGAATCCTCATGTTTCAGTTCTGAAAATTATTTTTTGGTGTATTTAATTGGTTGTTATAAATCTGGGTTTTGACATTAAACATTGGCTGAAAAATCAGCGAGACTGAAACTGGTTGGGGTCTGAAATTTTACATTATTTGTATTTTATCATTTTGTAGAGGTTACTTGAGGGGTCGGCCCCATTCATTATTGAATTTTCACTTGTTATGTGAAAAAATGCACTAGGTTTTCCACATATAAAGAGGTTGGCACTAGCATTCATCCAAATCATCACTTTTTCCTCACTCATTAGCGGGGAAACACTTTTAAAATTTCCACTCCTTTAGCCTCTTTGGCTCTTTCTCTCTCATGCTAGTCTTGGAAGAGGTTCTTTGTGGATATGTTGCTCTTTTGGATGATAAATTTCTGCAATTGGGGTTTTGGTGTTCATGCTACTTGGAAAAAGTAAGTAATTTTCTGCAATTCTATGTTTCTTGTTGATGTTGAAGGTTAAATCGTTATCGTGTTGCAAGTATTCTTGTTTTGTTGAAACCCTAAGAGGAAGACATAAGTGTTTCTCTTCCTCACATAGTCTTTATTGTCCAAGTTTGTAAAACGTTCTTGCTAGGGTTAAAAACCTAAGGTCCAAAATACTTAAAGGTTTTAACCCTAGACTTTGATCATTGACCTAAGTGAAGCTCGGAGAAGGGAAAAATGGCTCCTAGGGCCCAAGAGTGTTTGCACCCTAGGTACCTTCTTCCTTGAAGTCTAAAACCTAAGGCCCAAGTGTGTTTGCACCTTAGGGTTTAGACCTTGCCTCTCTTGTTTCATCTAGATCAATCTTCAAGCTAATGCATTTGAGACTCCATAAGCCCTAGAGGACGACGACACTAATCTAAAAGTGCTATTGTGGTTAAAGTAGCTATTAAAATCAATTTTCTCTCTCAAACATCTTACTAACATTGCTAACCCTAACTCTAGCAAACTTTAAATATTTGTTGTTGTTGTTATAAAAGTTTGCTACAGCCACTGAAAACTATATAAAATTACTGCATACGCCCATTTATAAGTGGTTTAAGTTGTTCATAAATCACTTCTAACAATTGGATAATGTTACAGTTGTTAAATGCTTACGTTTCATGGTGAATTGCTACATTTATGAGCACTTTTACTTCTTGTTGTTGCAATCAATTAATTGTTGTTATAAACCTAGTTTACTGTTGTAATTTGCAACATCCATAGCATTTATTACTTGTCTAGTGTCTAAAGGGCTATTTTTGCACTCTATAACTTGATAAATGTCTATCTATGCTGCAAGTTGTTTATTGTCTCGTACAGGTACAACAATTATCTCGTTATCTTTTATCCCTCTCTTAGACCTAGACCCAACTAACAGGGGAACAAGATCGGGGACAGTAGGCTTGGCTAATCTTGCTATTTGATCCATTGAAGTCACTAGGGAAGCCTCCCTTGTGGTGGACCTTTTCCATCACTAAAACAAGGGAAGTCTCTACTTAGGTGACAGTAGTAGACTATTCCATAGTTACACAGATTTGGAATCTTGTGGAGGGTTTTGCACTAGTACAAATCCTATGATAACAATATTCAGTGTAAACCTATCAGCACTAATTACGATTCCTGACCCAGTGAGGACATTGAGTGAGGCATGCAACATAGGCAGTGACCACAGGGAATCAACCCCATAAAATCCTACATGAAGTTCAAAGCACTCAACCACTCAAAGCTAACCCAATAGACATTTTACCCGGTGCTCAACTACAAACATTACTCCATCTAAAACTGTTTGTGTTTTTATAATCTGATAAAACTTTTAACATGTTTAGCGACAGTGTAAATTCTGAAGTCTACCTTACTGTCTTTTTATCTAAAAGATATATATCATAAATTTTTAACAGTCACTATAAACTTCCCACTAAAACCAAAATGAACTTGGAATTTCATAACAGCGCTGTTCAAACTTCAAATATCATTGATCAATTCTCTAATTAAATTGATTGTAAGATAAGTCATATAAATCTACTAGGTATAGAAGGACGTTAAAAAATAAATATCTAAAGCTTAAACATTTTATAAATTTAGTCTCTAGCTAGAAGACAACCTTAATAGTCAAAATCTATGATGCACATTTCGAGTTTGAAATAGAAGTTGATTGTCTTAAGAATCATAGAGGTCAGTCCTTCAACTTCAATTTTAGCATCTGCACCCTAGAATATTAAACATAAGCCTAAGGTATCCCATGTGGATAGCGAACATTGAAGTCTCCTACCTTCAGAGTGAGAATATCATAGTCTAAAATGAGGAGGTCCTATACTTGCATACATGATTCAATATATATGTGCATGTGAAAGACCTATGAAGCAAACAAACAACTTCAGGCAAGGAACTGCTGACAGACTAGAGGGACGGAAGATGTTTAATTGTTAATTTCTGCCTGGAGTAATTCTTCCCATAATTCTGAGTTCCTTCTAAGACAAACTATCGTTGATGAGAATGAATTGAGAATGTTGAATTGTTAATTTCTGCCTAAGGAATTCTTCCTATAGCTCTGACTTCCTTCTAAAAACTATCATTGATGAGAATGAATTATTTACTTTTAGCATTTACTTGAAGATATTATGAAACATCAAGAAAGAAGCATGACCAAGATAACGATGAACAATATCTTTTAGTATTAAAAGAGATGAACACAGATGTTGTAACATTTCTCTTAAAAGCATACATAATACCTTTGACAGCAAGATAAGAAACTTCCTAGACATTGCCAGCCCAATTTTTCAAGAATCTCTAGAAATATTTACATCATTTCCTTGTAAAAATTGTCGGGCCTCAGTAAGGCATACTAGCACTTTACATTCATCTAGATTAGTGAAGTTTTCATTCCAATAGAAAGCTGACAGACCTTTATGGTCTTGGAAGCATATGTCTGAATCTTGATAAGTATTTTACGGGATTCAAAATTGTCCTTTCACTACTTTGGCAAATACAGTTTGCTCGTCAAACAAGAATATAAGATCCTTCAACCCCATCTCATATTAACAAATGAAAAAAATCATATAGTAGATGGAGATGACATCCATAAGGAATTTCCAGCTGCAACAAATACATGGTTCACAGCTCAGAAGAATCCCAACTTGCATCAACTGCTGCAATAATTTTCTCATGAAGCCGGGCACCAGAACAGGCAACGATGCCTCTATCAAGTCCTTCTAGGTAAATCCCCTTTGAGAAGTCGAGTGGAGATCCACCGGCATCAGTCACAACACCTCCTGCTTCTTGTATAATAAGAACTCCTGCTGCATGATCCCATATTTTCTCTTTGTATCCTGCCCTTGCGAACTTCATGAATATCTCCGCGTCACCTCGAGCTATAGCAGCATATTTTGCCATGCTATAAACACGCAACGGATGATTACTGATAAAGAAGACATACATTGAGTTAGTGGAAATCTTTTGATGCGAACATTAACATAATCTTAAATTTTTATAAAACCAAACAAATTCCAAAAGAAAAATTCACCTTAGTCCTAAGCTGTGAGCAAGTCCTGCTGTGAAGGAATGGCTTGAGTTTGCTTTTTCAACTGGTTCACAAAACGTTGCCAATGCAGGATCATCAATGGCTGAGACACTAACAGGCCTTGCTACATTTGACAATCCCAGCTTTATGATGTCATTGACTAAAGGTTCCATCCAAACTTGCCCACTGCCCTTCTGTGTAGAAAGTACATAGCCTTTACTCCATACACCAGATCCTGGAGGGGAGAGTTTTAACATGAGTTGGTAATATCGATAATGGTAGTTAAGCCACTCTCTTCTCAATGGATAATTTGGGCAACCCAGAACTCCAAGTACCACCTCTCCTTCCTCTATCATGGCAAGAGCTACTGCATATTGATCTCCCCGTATAAAACCAAGAGTGCCATCTACAGGATCCAGGACCCAGTGTCTTCCAGTTGGCCCACCTTTGGAGCTCCCCTTGTTGATAGCTTTAAGAACATCAACTGTTCCCAGTGGTTCCAGAGGAGGATTAAGCCCAAAAATAGCTGCTTCACTAAGACACTCATTCACAGTGCTGACCACCCTATGCAATAAGTCCATCCCTTCCACTCCTCTTAGTGCTTGAGTATCTTCTTCTGCAATCATAGAAATGTGCTCGCTAGCAAGAGAATGTGACAAGACCCAGCTAACAACTGCTTGCACACTCCAGTCTGGTCCAATAAATTACAATTAAAAATAAATTAGCTAAATGACAATTACAAGTGGCCAGTCTGGTCCAATAAATTACAATTAAAAATAAATTAGCTAAATGACAATTACAAGTGGCCAAGCTGAAATAGAACATAGAGATCAAAAAACAAAAGACAAAAAGGTAATTCTGAGATCACAACATGTAAGCAAATAAAGAAAATATATTTCAAGGAAAACTAAGAGCCATGCAACAAAGAAGACAAACTTCAAAGCTTGTAATGAAACTAAAATTATGTTACATGCTTTTTGAAAGTGGTTGCCAGGCTCAATACACAGCAATAATGCGCTTTGAAGAAAAACAAGATGGAGAGTTCCATGTAAAACACACAATAGTACCATCTACTAGTTAACCATAGGATATTCAAATGGAATATACGGCTCTGACCCAATTTAGTTCTTCCCTGATATATTTTTTTCCAAAGAAAAAAACTTCACAATTTCATTGACTTTTAAAATAGAAATAAAATTACATTCCATATATGCCTGAGGGCATTGCTTGACTTCAGAACAGTCCACCAAAAGGTATAAAAACAAGTTATAAGGAACAGGCCTACAGTCATCTTGTGCCACCTATGAGAACCCTCCTATTTGCTGCCAAAATAGCTCACACTATACACCTCAAAACTTAATACAAATCTTATCATAGTATTCGATATACAGATTTTACACAGACCTCAGAAACGGTACCTCTTGATAAAGCCCCCCAAAACTAATCAACCAGTCCAAGAGACTTTCTTTTAACCAGTAAAATCAAACAAGAAGGATGCAAATTAAAAGAGATGATTTAAAAAATAAATAGAGCTTCGATCATCCTGTTCTTCCATAACCTGCCAGACCCCCATATCCAAACTGAGTGCTTCTTTTGATAAGGAAACTGCCAAGTTATTTCTTTCTCTGAAGATGTGATTATAGGACACCTCAATGAAACTTCTGCCGTTTGCTCTGACCTCTTCCAGAATCAGGCAAAGTACAATGTTTTCACATGAGAAAGACCCCTCCATCCAGTTTATAATAATGAGGGAGCCTCCAAACACCTGAATTTTCTGTGCTCCTTATTCAGCTGCCAGTTTGAGTGCCAACTTAAGAACGATTAAATTTGTATAATTATTGTTTCCTTTCCCTAAGCCAGCTTTAAATTTGATATAATGAGAATCTTATAAGAAAATTATTCCACCAGCCCCACACACACTTGGACAGTTGTTTTAAAACTCGGACCAATCGGATTTCAATGACTCAGTTTACTTAAAAAACACAAAATATTTAAATTTTAATGAAAAAAATATATTTTAAAGATTCCAAATCATGATTTTAAAAAATTATTGAAATTTTGAAAGAAAGCATTATGAATAAATGAGCAAGAACATTTAAATGACAAACACAAATGACAAGCAATGTTCCACCATCGCTTATATTGGGATCCTAATCATTATTATCACCCTTTGCCTCTACCTCCATCCTCCAGGGACATCAGTCAATACCACCCTATTTTTATGAAACTGCCTAATCCAAGCCTTACAATATGCTAGAAAAAGCTTAGCATGCCTAATCAATGATTTTGGTTTGAGTGAAGGGTACATTTTTGCTAAGGCCATGATAGAGGAGTTGAACAATCAATACCACCAACATCAAGGTACATAAAGGGCTTGGTGTTCTTTATTAAATGTTGATCCCATACTCTCATATGTAATAGAATCCAACGAAAAATGTTGCAATCCTACTATTACCCCCTCTCACCTAGGGGTAATTAGAGATCATGTCTCATGGTCCACATTTCCAGATAGTGATCACAAAGATGATGACCATCATTTCTCCACAAACAGCAGCCCCTCAGATGCCTCCCCCCTCATCGTTTTTTTTTTTTTGAAGGCATGGGGAAACCGGTAACACGTTAGAATTACCTGGGCATGGCCCAGGTTCAAATCTATCGGCTGCCACTATAAACCCAAGAGTATATCTAATAGTCGGCAAGCCAGATATACCCGAAACTTGTGACTCAGCAAGGGCCGAGACGTCCCGACCGCCACGGGGTGGAAGTCTATCCCAGGGGTCGCCTACCCTTTGAGCCTTATCACAGCGAGCCAAAGTCTCGATGGGAATTGATCCCTAGTGGGTTGGGTGAAATTCACCGTCCCCCCTCATAGTTGCTTGGCTCACTCACCTAATCAGCAAGGTTCATTCGATGATGGTGGTCCAACACGCATGAGGTACATTAGTCATCGTCTCATATAAAGTGTTACATTTAATGCATTAGGCATTTAAGTGAGGATCATGGGTTGAAGTCAGATAATGGACCATGATGCTTGAAAGTTATACTTTTTCCTTGTTTCACCTTGGTGGCCATCATATGTGTCTTAGACCATTGTTGTCACTCTTGGGGAACAGGGGTACTACTACTGGGAGGCCTTGATAGGCGTAACGTACCACTCCCTCCCAGACTTAACACATTCCATCCATATTCCTTTAGTTGTCCTACCTTTTGGAAATGGTTGTTATATGCCTAGCTTTTAAAACTGGATATGTTCGTTATCAGACCGCCCAATCGGCCGAGCAGAAGGTTGGCTGAGTCGAACAAGCCTTCAACTCGGCTCGGTGACCGGTTTGGTATCTAATCAGCCGAGTCGAAGCCGATTCGATACCAAACCGGTTGAATCAGCCAATTTTGTTCTTGCTTGGTCGGTTGGATGTTGGACCCACCCGCGGACTATCAAGACTCAAAACTTAAAAATCTATTACTCAAGCTAGCCGTTTTTTACCTTGCCAATAAACTAGAGGAGAAAGCACTAAGGCCTAGGGTTTCTACACCTTAGTGAGTCTTTCTCCCCTAGGGTTTCATTGTTGAGGCCTTGCCTTAGCAACACCTCAACATCTAACCCTCTTGTCTTTATTTTTATCACTATCATCACGGTCCTTCAACATTTGTAGCCCATTTTTACTCCATTTGCCCTAATAAAGCACTGATCTAAGACCTCCATTGTTTGAGTACCTTGGTCACAACTTCAAACAACCAAATACTTTGAACAACTACTAATCCTTCTAACCCTAGCCTAGACTAACAATCATTAACCCTATTGTTGTCGTCATCTTTTCATGCTATAAACATCTCTATGCAGCATTTATTTTATCATTAAAGCAATTGAATGATTGGCTAAGGCGTTGTTTCTAAAGTGTTGATATTGTTACATTGATTGCCATTAGCATTTATTGTGAAGTGATATATTATAATCATTGCCATTGTATAAACATTGATTTACTTCATAAATATTATTGCTCAATTGCTTATTATCGGAAAGTCATTGATTATATGAAGTACTAACCAGCAAGTGAGCTTGCACATGTATAGTTTCTTTGTTGCTTTGTCTCAGGCAGGTACACTGTTTGGTTATTACTTATCTTTATTGGTTGATTAGCCGGGACTTTATGATCGGTGGTGACTTGTGAGGGGGACTATTATCACTTAGCCTTTTTAACCTTTGCCTTCTCAAAACCACAGGTCACCGGGGACATCTCCCCTGGGCCTTACCTCCCTAAACAGAAAGAGATATCCCATTGAGGTGACAGTGGTGGGATAGTCTCAATTTCGCCAGTTTGCCCTTCTTCCATCCGTCTTTTACCTTAACTACAAACTGTACGATAATAGGACCCATCACTTCAAGTGGGTGCATTGCATTGGGATCTGTGTACCTTGCCTCGAGATCTATGACACTACATTGGGATCCATGATGCTGCATTGATACTCATGTACCTATATTTGTCCATATCTACAAGCAATGGGTTTCATGCCATTTTTCTTGGGATCTGTGTACTTCATTGGGATACATGTCACCGCATTGGGATCCGTGATAGTGCATTAGGTAATGATGGGGATGCCACATCATCACAGTTGCCACATGGACCACTCCTGGATGGCCCACCTTGCTCAGTTGGAAGCTTTCATTCACATGCATACATGATTATTCCCTCCTATACCACATGTGGGAGATTAGTTGAGGTTGTTGAGGACTTCTAGGAGGTGGTTACACATGGTCACAGGTTGTTACAGCGATTAAAGGTTGATGTGGTATTGACCACATTATTTATTTTAAGGAGTGCCCTAGTTGAGGCGCCACACGTGACACTTTACATTGGATGCTCATCTTGGACATCCCACACGTGCGACATGACGTCATGTTTGCTGGGAGGTTGTTATATTTGGAGATGCTCTCTTCCTCACTTCTGGGAGTTAGTTAGTGAAGCACCCTAGTCCTTAGGCCTATTGTTGACCATTTCTTCACTCATTGGAGGGACGTTGGCACTTTTTGAGGGTGCACTTGTCTTAGCCTCTCTGGACCACACGTGTGACCATTTGTTACACATTTGACCACTTTTTAGTGAGACACTCTTGTATTGGAGGATTATGAGGGTGGTTTTACGCCCACACATTGTATTTAGCTCATGGTATTGAGTTTGCACATTGTATTAGCACCTTTTATTCAGGAGGCTCCTTATCTATATAAGGAGGATGCCTCTCTCATTTTCATTTGTTGGAGAATATTGAGAGCTTTGCTTACAAATTTCTTGTGTTTCTTATATTTCTTCTAAGTGTTGTTCTAGCATATTTTTCAAGGGCTTGTTAGAAATTTTTCAGGTGTGTTCGAAGGAGCTACTACAAGGTCAAAGAAGGGCATCTTGCTCCACTTGAGAGGTGTTATCCCCCCACTTTAGGGATAACTAAGGAGATTATGTCTCAAGACCCACAGGTCCTAGACATGGAGTACCGAGAGCCAGATCGACTTGAGCATGGCCCTGGAGGGCCTATCCTTTCTTTTCTTCAGCACCTCCACCTTGAGAGCAGCCGCAGCATCCATCACCTCGACCTGGTCCTGTAGCAGAGATGGATCTTGCTCCATGAGGTAATGAGTTCGGGTATCATGGTATGTGTCACTTTGATCCTCAAAACCTTTGAATATGTGCATTTACTTCTTTTTGTTTCTAACGAGTGCTTGGATCTTATACGTATCCACTTGACCATGTCTGGGGGAATGACAGGATGCCCTAGTAAGCTTGTGCTCATAGGTTTTGAGTTGCCACTGGGGGGGATTCATGAGAGGCCATAGTCCGTTGCCACCATACTTACCACTTTCCATTTTTTTCCCGCTCATCCATCCCATTACACTGGTCCGGGCATTGGGTTGGCCAATTATTTAAGGGTTGCACCTTGCCTTGTGGAAAGAAGGGGCTAAAGGCCCAAAGGGTAAAAGCAGTTGGCAAAAGATAGAAGCCAAAGAATGAAACCTCGAGATGCTTCGCCCAGGGATCCCCGAGAAAGCAGTAAAAGGCTTCTCAGCAAGAAACAGAGGGACCCATAAAAATAATAAAACAAGACCTAGTCAGAGGATAGGGGGTCTCATCACGAGCCATCCGATTAGGTCCATGGGCATCTAGCGGTATGACACTACTAGCAGCTGGTCACCACGTCAGGGTGGTGGCTCTTGGTGGCATAGCCAAGAGAAAGGGGGTCTCATCACGAGCCAGCCTTCTCATTTCCATGAAAGTGCTTGTGGGTAACATTGCCACCACTGGTTACCACGCCAGGGCAGTGTCCCCTGATTAGCTTCTTGGAACAAAAAAGCAATAAAAGAATAAAGATAAAAAGGCATGAATGGACTTGGAAACATTTGCATCCATGACAGGTGCAGCTCACCCTCTACAGAGGCACCCACAGGTAAGCCATGCATTTCCCTACTATCACTGCACCCCTTGTCCAGACATCCCTTACCACCTTATCCACTCACATGGCTTGGATTTAATTCCTCCTGGAAACATCCCACATCCAGTGAGCATTAGCCCAATAGGACGCCCTGTCACTTCCTCCAAACTTGGCTTGCAAATTAGTATAATGTCTTTGAGCACTTGTCCGGGTGAAAAGGGTTTTATGCACTGTAATGTCCCCAAGCCAATATGCCCAAAACATCACGGTTTGGATGAATTTTAAACTTTTACTGAGTGTGGCATTTCATCAAACACTTTGTTGATTTACTTGTTTGTATGTGTTTACTGCAGGTTGACCTCTTGATTTCGGCCTTAGGGTTTATGTTCAATAATCACACATAGATTTGAAGATACAATCAATGAAAGTACAAGATACACCAAATATGGAACCAATAGCAAGATCTGACCTTTATTAATATAATGAGCAAGAACATGATACAAGAGTGAGGCCGATCTGGAATGCTCATCAGATGGCTCCAATAAAAATAATAGAAGCTACTACAAAATGCTCCAATAGAAGACTACAAGCCTCCAAAGGCTGAATACTTAATGAAGACCAACGCAAGAATAGATCTGGGCCGTATGAACTTTCAAGTGCCAAACCCCTAAGCAGGAAGATGCCACGCCCTGCTGGAACACTAAATAGCCTCAACAATTCGGCCCTGCTGACAAATATGTCCAAACCCTCCAGTAAATATGCCAACTATAGATCGAGCAAATGCAAGGACAACCTAGGTGCTCAAATCTCCAAGACCCCTCTCACAGTTATGGATCTAGCCTCCCTCCAAGGAATGGTGCGCTCCCCTGGATGCTTGAAACCCAAGATAATTCGGCCTGTCTCCTAGAGGCTTCCAAATGCTCCACAAAACCACTAGAATGATAGATCAGGGCTTGGTTACCTCCCTGGTGAAGTCCCAAGCGAAATGATGAAGATCTGATCTACCAAATGGCTGAAATCACTTTCTGAAGTGTGCTCCTCTCCTCCAATTCGTCCCATGCATCCAATAAATCAAACGACACATAAAACTCCATCGGAGTGCACTAGATCTAATGGCCACGACCCTGCAAGGAAAACCCAGGTGCTAGAATCTCCAGAAGCCCTGCCAATCACCTGGAACGAACTTCTCTCAATGGATGGTGTGCCCCCCTTGCTGGAAACCCCCCAATGGTGCGCCCTCCTTCTCTTCCTGTGTTTGTGGCTGGTGTAAAACCCTCCTGCACTGAGTAGATCTAAACTAGAATGGTGTGGGGGAGTATTGCATCCCCGAGACCAAGCTTGGGACAAGCTAGGTGGAATATTTCACCACCGAATCGTCCTCTAGGGTTTGTTAAGTCAAAACCCTCAAAACCCCCAAGGTATGGGCTCTCTAGCTAGAAGCCAGATATCAAAATGGTAATCATACATGAATGAGAGAATAGAGGCCCTTGCCTCTCCTTTATACTTCCTGCTCACCTTGTCTCTCCAAAGTGACTTTTCTTTTTTAATTATTAATTAATTAGTTAAATCACTTTAATTATTAATTAATTAGTTAAATCACTTTAATTAATTAATTAATTAACCTTTTTACCTCTGAAAAGCGCCTTATCTCTCCTTGTGGCTTCCCTGGCCACTGAAAGTCACTTCTCATCATCCTATCTTGTAGTGTTGTTCCTCCCGATTCCAATGAGCTATTACACTGAGAGGTTCCTCCAAGTAAAGAGCCCAAAATGCCCTCTTCAGTGAATTTAATTAACCTATAGCTCAAAATACTCAAAATCATGGAAATCATCGGAATGCAACAGAACCAAAGCCAATCTGTGTGGAATGGATCATAATGATGAAATAGGATGAGCGATGCAAGCTGGACCCCAAAATATCCCTCAATAGATCATGTACTTGCTATAATCTCCATCTGGCTGCTTTGGTCATCATAACACCCTGTGATACCCTGATGTCCCAAAGTGGGGACATTACAGTCCTCCCTGCTAGAATATTGCTTGTCTTCAAGCAATAACTAAACCCATCCAAATACAATACTGGGGTCCCATGTCCACCTGTGGGACACACAATATGTCCCATCCAGAGATGAACTATCATACACTCCACCCCCTGGGTCCCATATCAGGAAATGAACTGCAATACCCTGTGAAGCATAGTCCTGAAATATATCAACTCCGTGAAGCTCCTGCACATGACACATGGCCTCATCCCGGAATGAGTCCATCCTCCAAGATACTACCAAGATCAACATGACCTCCATCAACTGCACATGTTGATGCCAGAATGAGGTACTGCAAGACCTCTGTGAGACATCCTCAAGTGATGTGCTCTCCTCAACACTGAAGCTCAATGGAAAGTCAGAACAACTTTCCTCTGCAAAGGTCCACTCGCCCCTGTCAGTCAGTGAAATGCTCAACCTTGCAATCCTTGGGCCCTGTTATCCACCAGGTTGCACAAGATGGATTTCCTGAAGAGCCGCCGAAGGATGAGCAAGCAATGCTCATACATGCAGAATTCAGTGATTTAGCAGGCCCTGAAAAGGCCCCTTTTCCTGTATTTCCACTATTGTAATAAGTGTTCTAAGTATGAGAGAATGTAAAAGG
>ML796483.1:547058-567262 GCA_009831015.1 Picea engelmannii | reverse complement strand
TTCGCCTCACAATTTCATCCAAGAACCCTTATAATGGCGCAAATTTCAGACCTCACTAATGAGTGAGTGAAAGATGATGAAAAAATGAAGGTAAAAACCCTCAATTTATACAGTACAATGACCTAAATTTACTTTTCAGGTCATTAAAAGGTCGACAAGGCCAAAATGCCAAAATCATATTGTTTTACATTAAATGTTTGAAAATTAAACCTTAATCAAGCAATAGAGAGACATCATCCCCTTTCTAAGGTGACGTTAACCCCTTTTAGGGAAAATGGAGCCTCCTGGAGAAAAATGTTAGCCCTCCTTGGGCTTCTCCAAGCTTCCACATGTGCCAATACTACCATATTTGCTTACCAAAACGTCCACACCGTTGGGTGACGTCATGGGAATCCTGGGAGATGTCCAGGGCCTTCCAAGGCCAATGTCCCTGTGGAGAGGGATCAACCTCCCTAGGTACAGGTCTACTCAGCTGCCTCTAGTGGATTCTTCTGCTCTTCCCTGACACAAACACTCTGCCCTATCTCTTCCCCTTGCCAGGGTCACAACATCCATTGGGTGGGCTCTTCAGCCCCATTGAGGTCCAAAATGATCATCTCCCCATGTGTACCAGTCCAACATGGTACCTATTTGTCGGGCATGATTCTACACATCAACAACTATGCCCTCCATGGGATCATAAGTCACATGGATCATAGCAATGTCAATCACATCTCATCATAAATATTATTAAACATGTGCATAAAACCCCTATTACCCCAGTTAAATGCTCAAAGAGATTACACAAGTCTGCAATACAAGTTTGGGGAAAGTGATAGGGCGTCCTATTGGGCTAGTGTCCACTGTAGAAGGAAAGTTCCCAGGAAATACTAAATCTAAGTCATGTAAGTGGGTGATGTGAAACGAGGATGTCTTGACAGTGGGTGCAGTGAAGGTAGGGGAATTCAGAGCCTTATCTGTGGGTACCTTTGTAGAAGGCGAGATGCACCTGTCCTGGATGCAATTGTTTCCAAGCATATTCATGCCTTTTATTCTTTATTCTTATTGCTTTTTCTTTAAGAAGCTAATCAAGGGACATTGCCATGGCGTGGTGACCAGTGGTGGCATCGTTACCCACAAATAATTTCACATAAATGAGAAGGTTGGTTCGTGATGAGAGCCCCTTTATCTTGGCCATGCAACCAAGAGTCACTACCCTGGCGTGGTAACCAGCTGCTAGTAGTGTCATACTGCTAGATACCCATGGACCTAATAGGCTGGATCGTGATGAGACCCCCTATCCTCTAACTAGGTCTTGTTTTATTATTTTATGGGTCCCTCTTGTTTCTTGCTGAGAAGCCTTTTACTTCTTTCTTGGGGATCTCTGGGTGAAGCATCTCAAGGTTTTATTTTTAGGCTTTTATCTTTTTCCAGCTTGCTTTTACCTTCTGGGCCTTTATCCCCTTCTTCCCATAAGGCAAGGTGCAACCCTATAAGTGATTAGCCAACCCAATGCTTGAACTAGTGAAATGGGGTAGATGAGTGGGAAGCAAGATGAAAAGGTGGTATGAAGGGAGCATATGATGACTTTTTAGAAATCCCCCTAGTGGAAAACCAAAACCTACGGGCATAGGCTTGCTAGGGAATCTTGTCATCCCCCCCAGACATGGTTAAGTGGACAAGTATAAGATCCAAGCATTTGTTAGAAAAAAATGAATTAAATGCACATATTCAAAGGTATTGAAGATCATAGTGACACATACCATTATACCCTAACTCATTACGTCATGGAGCAAGAACCGTCTCTGATGCAGGACCAAGCCGAAGGTGATGGATGTTGTTGCTGCTAGAAAAGTGGAGTTGTTGAAAGGGAGAAAAGATGGGCCCTCTAGGGCCATGCTTAAGTCGATCTGGCTCTCGGTGCTCCATGTCTAGGACCTGTGGGCCTCAAGACATAATCTCCTAGCTATCCCTAAAAGTGGGGATAACATCTGGCTCCAACTCAGGGACATGTGCTAACCGTAAAACACATGAGAGCCTCAACATCTCTGCCATAACCTGTTTACCTACTTGATCTCAATAGCAACCATCAATAACCGATTGGGGTGCCTATACCACCCCAATATATATATAAGACTGAAATAAAACAATCACAAGTGTGAATGTGAAAGCAATATACTCTAGCATGCAATGCAGATGGTATAATGCAATGAATGAAACAATGCCTACCTACCTACCTGTACTTACCTGCTGGCTGGATGTCAAGTGTAAGAAAACGACCAGTGAAACTGATCAGTAATGTCCCACAATACCTGCCCTTGTGCTTCATCATAGACCAAAACAGTGATAAATCGAGCACAAAAATGACATGGGTTAGAACATATACCATATCATCAGAAATCACAAAGTCTAACTCATAGAGGCAGGTGGGAGGGATAGACTCATGCCAAGTCAATCTATGAGGGAAGTACTCAATCCACTTCAGGAAGGGGTCATAAAAAGTCCAAGGTTCAAAACACTGACTCAAAATCTCTACAAACTAGATACCTAGGACATCCTCGCATTCTAAAGGGATTGACAAGGATATAGTAAATGACTGAAAAACTCTTAAGGGAAAGTTTAAACATTGAGATGATAGAATTGTAGCATTCAACCAACCCTTGGACTCTAGGTTTTTCCCCAAAGAAAACTTAATATCAAAAACAAACTCCCCAACTACACCTCTAGAGACACAACAAAGAAAAGTAATCGGAAGTGGCTGGGGAAATTTGTCACAAGGATTCTTCTTTAAGAAAATAAGGTCCTTGCTCTTATCAAGACCCGAGCACAATGGTGTCTAATAATCATCTTCACGAAAAGCATCATAGTGCTCAAAGGAGTACTCATCAACAACCTTAAGGCAATACTGAAAATTATCAGGAAAACAAGGTACAAGGTCATCCTTGGGTGTTTGAAAAGCATGGGTAAAAAACTCATCTCCTTGTTGCCACTGGCCAACAACAATTTGTTGTGATAATTGCAAAGGAAACACTCTGAGATGACTCTCAATGTCATAGATGGGATCCATATCATAACCAACTACATCCCACCTATGTCTCCCAACATGTATGAACTCATCAATGTTATCAACCATGCCACTATCTGTATCATAACATGCATGATTTGAAGAATTCAAGGACCAATTCATCTCCTCCTTATCTCCCCCATTATAAAGTAGAGCATAATCAAAATCTTGGGGAGGTGGGTAACTTACCTTTTCTTCTTGTACAGGAGCTTTGAGGACCTGGGTGTCTTCATCATGCATCATTATTTCATCCTCATGAACTGCCCCTTCATCTTTCATTGTACAACAGGGAAGATCTGCTTCGTTTGGGGGTTCCATTTCTCCTTCACTCTTTGAATCATGGAACAAGGTGTCATCAAAATATTGAAAAGGAAAGAAACTAACCTCATCATCTTGTTGTTGTGCAGGTGGAAAAGGATTGTGGATTGCTTCATCAGGAGGAGGGCACTTTGAAACTTCATCATATTGTTCGGGTTCTGACTCATCAACTGTGTTTTCAACGACCCCTTTCTCTTGGAAAACCTTATCAAGAACTTCCCCCTTAGAATTTTGTTGGTCAATAACTTGTTCCCCTTCTTCTTGGAAATCAACAATAAAACTTTCAAGGGAAACTAGTTTCTCCAAACTTTCAGAATCGTTGAATTTTGTCATGGACCAAAAGATATTTGCCTCGATTTGTATGGCCAGCTTCGTGGAGTGTTTTTTCCCTCTTTTTACTCAGGAGAAACCCTAAATGCACCAAGAGTGCATTGGTAAAGAGATGTACCTGGAACTTGTCTTCAGGATAATGGTCTCTAGGGATCTGATACAATAATACCTCGAATCTATTCCAGAAGTTCCAGACAATTTCATTTTCTGTTTGTTTTTCATAATGGAGTTTTTTTAGCAATGTATGGATATCTTCCAATTTCATACCCCATTCTTTGATAAATAATTCTTCTATTTGGTTCATGGAGGTGATGCTAGCATCGGGAGGATCATCATACCATTTTCTAGCATTCCCATGAAGAGTGGTGGGAAAACGTTTCATCACTACATCTTTGACATCATCATCGATAGGATGGAGTCCAAAATAAGAATAAAAATCATTCATATGAAGTCATCTCTTTCCCCATCGATGCCAGTGAATCTAGGGAGCCATCTTTCAGATATCAGGGGCATTTATCGCGGGTATCCCAAGATTTTTCTCATTTCTAAAGGCTTGTAGTTTGGGGGATCCCATTGCGAAGTCATAGCTAGCTTCATCCTCAGTGGAGTCGCCAGATAATTTTCTTGAAATTATCAAAGGATAAGGGGAAAAAACCTAAGTGGATTCATGAGGTAAGCTTGTAAGATAAAGACTCCAGAGGCAAGGCTTACTGAAAAAGTGTCGTCTTGAGGAAGGTTTGAATCAGTGTTCCCCGACAATGGTGCCAAAATGTTATCACACAGTTTGTAGTTAGGATAAAAGATGGATGAAAAGAGGTCAAGCTGGTGTAATTGAACCAATCCCACCCACTGTCACCTCGATGGGAAGGTTCTTTCTATTTATGGAGGTAAGGCCCAGGGGAGACGTCCCCGGTGACTTGGGGTTTTGAGAAGGCAAAAGGTTTAAAGGCTCAAAGATAAATTCCCCCTCACAAGTCACCACCTGATCAGAAAGTCTGGCTTATAGCCAATAAATATAACCGGAAGTAATAACCAATAAGATCACCTACCCGAGACAAATCAACAATAAACTATATGTGCAAGCTTGCTTGCTAGTTAGTACTTCATATAATAAATGACTTTCTGATAATAAGAAATTGATAAGCAATATTATTGATGAAGTAAATCAATGGTTTGGACAATAACAATGATTATGGTATCACTTCTCAATAAATTCTAAAGAAACTTGGCATTCAATGTAATAATATCAATACTTTATAAACAATGCCTCAATTAATCATTCAATTGCTTTAAAAGTGAAACGAAAGATGCATAAAGATGTTTATAGCACATAAGGATGACGACAACAATATAGTTAGTAGGGTTAGTCTAGGCTAGGGTTAATATGGTTAGGGTATGCTCAAAAGTGTTTGTTTGTTTGAATTTGTGATCAAGCCACTCAAGAAATAATGTCTTAGACCAGTGTGTTTCTAGGGTATATGGGGTCAAAAAGAGGACGCAAAAGCTGAAGGATCAAGTGATAATAGTAAGACTAAGGACAAGAGAGTTAAACCTTGAGGTGTTTCTATGGCAAGGCCTCGAGGATGAAACCCTAGGGGAGAGAGGCTCACTTTGATGTAGGGGAACTAGGCCTCAGTTCTCTCTCCTCCTTCCTTAGCCTAATGGCAACAACTAGCTTAACCAAGGTTGATAAGAGGTAAGACAAGAGGGTTTGTAACCAACGTGTTGCTAAAGCAAGGCTTTACTAGGAAAACCCTAGGGAAAATCGACTCACCAAGGTGTAGGGGAACTAGGCCTTGGTGCATTTTCTCCTTATCTCAACTAATATAAAAACAACTATCTAGAAGAAGAAGGATGGAGTGTTGCTATGACAATGCTCTATCCTCTTCAACAAATAAAATGGATTAAAACCTTGGTAGGGACATGAGACAAGGACCTTCAATGTGTGCTTGTCACCTAGGGTTTAATTCAACAATTTATAACAAATAAATGTAACAAAAGCAATACTACAACCATTCAATCAAGAAGTTTTGCAGAAATTCACTTACATTTAGGCAAGAAATCATATAACAAACCTTAGTTGTAACACCTTCCACCAAGATAAATGCCAAAAAATGCCAATACAAGTCCAAAAATGTCTTCCTTCAACAAGTGCACCTCACAATTTCAGCCAAGAACCTTTAGAATGGCACAAATTTCAGACCTCAGTAATGAGTGAGTGAAATATTATGAAAAAATGAAGGTAAAAACCCTCAATTTATACAGTACAAAGACCTAAATTTACTTTTTAGGTCATTAAAAGGTCGACAAGGCCAAAATACCAAAATCATACTATTTTGCATTAAATGTTTGAAAATTAAACCCGAATCAAGAAATAGAGAGACATCATCCCCTTTCTAAGGTGACATTATCCCCTTTTAGGGCAAATGGAGCCTCCTGGAGAAAAAAATTAGCCCTCCTTGGGCTTCTCCAAGCTGCGACACGTGCCAACACTGCCATATTTGCCTCCCAAAATGTCCACATTGTTGGGTGACGTCATGGGAATCCTGGGAGACGTCTAGGGCCTTCCAAGGCCAACGTCCCTGTGGAGAGGGCTCAACCTCCCTAGGTACGAGTTTGCTCAGCTGCCTCTAGTGGATTCTTCTGCTCTTCCCTGGCACAAATGTTCTGCCCTGTCTCTGCCCCTTGTCGGGGTCTCAACATCCATTGGGTGGGCTCTTCAGCCCCATGGAGATCTGAATTGATCATCTCCCCATGTGTACTTGTCCAACATGGTACCTGTCCATTGGGCATGATCCTGCACATCAACAACTATGCCCTCCATGGGCTCATAAGTCATAGGGATCATAGCAATGTCAGTCACATCTGATCATCAATATTATTAAACATGTGCATAAAACCCCTATTACCCCAGTTAAATGCTCCAAGAGATTATACAAGTCTGCAATACAAGTTTGGGGAAAGTGACAGGGTGGCCTATTGGGATAGTGAACACTGGAGAAGGAAAGTTCCCGGGAAAGACTAAATCTAATTCATGTAAGTGGGTGATGTGAATCGGGGATGTCTTGAAATTGGGTGTAGTGAAGGTAGGGGAATGCAAAGCCTTACCTGTGGGTGCCTTTATAGAAGGTGAGTTTCACCTGTCCTGGATGCAATTGTTTCCAAGCCCATTCATGCCTTTTATTCTTTATTCTTATTGTTTTTTCTTCAAGAAGTTAATCAAGGCACACTGCCCTAGCGTGGTGACCAGTGGTGGTAGCGTTACCCACAAGTGCTTTCACAAAAATGAGAAGGTTGGCTCGTGATGAGACCCCCTTTCTCTTGGCCATGCAACCAAGAGTCACTACCCTAGCATGGTAACTAGCTGATAGTAATGTCACACTACTAGGTACCCATGGACTTAATAGGTTGGCTCGTGATGAGACCCCCTACCCTCTGACTAGGTCTTGTTTTATTATTTTATGGGTCCCTCTTGTTTCTTGCTGAGAATCCTTTTACTACTTTCTTGGGGATCCCTGGGCGAAGCATCTCGAGGTTTTCTTTTTAGGATTTTATCTTTTTCCAGATTTCTTTTACCTTCTGGGCCTTTAGCCTCTTCTTCCCACAAGGCAAGGTGTAACCCTATAAATGATTAGCCAACCCAATGCCCGGACTAGTGAAATGGGGTAGATGAGCGGGAAGCAAGATGAAAAGGTGGCATGAAGGGAGAGGACAATGACTTTTCAGAAATCCCTCCAGTGGAAAACCAAAACCTATGGGAATGGGCTTGCTAGGGCATCCAGTCATCCCTCCCAGACATGGTCAAGTGGACAAGTATAAGATCCAAGCAATTGTTAGAAACAAAAGGAATTAAATGCACATATTCAAAGGTTTTGAAGATCAGAGTGACACATACCATGATACCCAGACGCATTACCTCATGGGGCAAGAACCATCTTTGATGCAGGACCAAGCCGAAGGTGATGGATATTTTTGCTGCTGTTGACAAAGTGGAGGCGCTGAAAGGGAGAAAAGATGGGCCCTCCAGGGCCATGCCTAAGTTGATCTGGCTCTTGGTACTCCATGTCTAGGACCCGTGGGCCTCAAGAAATAATCTCCTATTTATCCCTAAAAGTGGGGATAACAGAACCCTCAAGGGACCCCCCAGTTTCATTCCTTCCCCAAATTTTGGCCACTTACTAGGAAACCAATGACACTCACCATGTGAAACAGGGTCAAAAGCATAATGTCCAAGCAAACGTTCTATAATCAAAAGCAATTTAAATACAACATGCTTAAATGCCTCAAATATTAGGGCGATTACCTACCACAATACCTTACTTGTACCGCATGGATCAAGACCCATGTGCCTTCCAGAATGCCTGCAAACCTGCCACAAATGTATCAACTACCTCCATGGAGGCCCACAAACCTTTTGGCGTTTCATATACCGAGGTTAGGGTTTTGGATGTTTAGGGTTTTTCTCATTTTTTCTTTATGTTAAAAAGGCCTTTGGAGCCTCATTATAATCTGTTTCTTGTGAATGAGCATAGCTGACACATCTCTTCTAAGAGTTAAGCTACCACTATTCTAGCTAGCTTGTGTTCTTTTGAATTTTACAATCTTTTGTATTTCAAACAATCATTAATAGAATACGACCTTTACTATATTACTGTGTTCCTTGCCATATCTCTATGTATTTCTTTTTTATTTCTTTGTTATATTTGTGCCTTCATATCATTCCCAAAATAATATGGATTAATGGTATCTGAGCAGTGTGCTCCTGGTAGTTCTTAGTGCATGTCCCTGATGAGGTTAGGGTATAGAGAATTGGGTCTCGAGCTTGTTTCTCTTGAGGACAACCATTCTCGCCCGCCCAAGCAAACTCCCATGGAGGAAGAAAAGAGGGACAATGGGATAGGATATCCTTTCAAACTATTGCTCGGGAAGCCATCGCACAACAAAGGAACGAGATTATGGATAATTTCACCTAGATCCTTTAACGACTACCGACAAAAACAAAGGCACCTTCAACCAGCGGTCACTTTGGAGGTTCAATGCCCTTCAAGGTACAATTTAACTTTGATATTCCTCTATTTGAAGGTTGGATAGATGTCGATGCTTTGGAAAAATGGTTAAATATACTAGAGGTTCATTTCTCTATCCACAATTTTTCTAATAGTGAAAATATCGCCTTTGTGCTCCTTAAGGTCCTTCCCCATGTTAGAGATTTGTGGGAGACTTACTGTGAGCAACATGTCGAGGATGAGTCTATAATTTTTGGGCTAGGACCCACTTGGGTGGATTTTGTTGATTCCCTCAAGGAATAATATTACCATGTTGGAAATTATAATGACCAATATATGAGATGGACCACACTACGCCAAGAGAGGGGCCAAACAGTACCGGAGTTCACAAATAATTTCCATACCTTGCACACTAATTTAGGTATCAAAGACTTCAAGCGACATCTGGTCCTAAAATACCATGTTTCTCTACATAGGTAGATTCAAATAGAAATGGAGTTTCTGGACATATCGTCATTGGGAGTCACTTATCGATTTGCTATCAAAATCAATCAGAAATTTAAGCAGCAAAACAAGCGGGATTTCGATTCTGCAAAACCGTAACAAGCAAAGTATGGTTAGGGTGGCCCTAACTCCCAGGCCAAAGGACTGAGAAAGGATGGCCATCCCTAGGATATCCATCCCAAGCCACGAGAAAAGAAGGGTAAAGGGAACTCAAAGAAGGACACTGGAAAGTGGTGAAAGTTCCACAAAATCCCTTGGCACAATACTGATGAATGTCACTCCAAACAATCATTGTTGGCTAAGACAAAAACCTTAGGGTCAAATGTTGACTCAAAATTTGATTCATAACCAAAAACAGGAAGATAAATCATTGTTTCAGAACCTAATGTCAC
Source organism: Picea engelmannii (assembly GCA_009831015.1). Taxonomy (NCBI): domain Eukaryota; kingdom Viridiplantae; phylum Streptophyta; class Pinopsida; order Pinales; family Pinaceae; genus Picea; species Picea engelmannii. Next base: position 557,669 of record ML796483.1, on the reverse strand, counting down.
CATCGCTACAACAAAAGTCCATCTAGAGGAACTGGAGGAGCCTGAAGAAGGGGAGCGCCTCTTCCACTCACAGATGTGGGTGAAGAGGGTCCCACTCCATTTCATTGTTGACAATGATATCCAAAATAACCTGATCTTCATAGAGTTTCTCAAGAGGTTGAAACTAACAACGACGTCGCATCCTCATCCATACACCATCATTTGGTTGAGCCAGGGATGGGACATCTGCATCAACCAACAATGTCACATCCACTATGGCATCAAACCCTTCAAAGACAAGGTATTGTTTGATGTTTCCCCCCTTGAAGTTTGTGATGTTTTTTTAGGCCAATCATATATGTTGAAGTGTCATGTTGTTTATGAATCTAGGTCCCATAGTTTCATTATCATTTTGGGAGATCAACTCTATGGGCTACTAGAGGTAGTCCCAAATGTTGTGGTCTCTTGGATCTCTGTGAAGTAGTGAAAAAATGTGGTTTCTAAGACTGAGAGATTTGTCCTCTATATATTGGTTCGACCGAAAGGTCACTGCAACCACCAAAAGCTATGCACGGGGTCTCTCTACATAACAACGATAGTTGGAAAGAATAATACAGGAGTACAATGACATATTCGCCTCGCCTACTAGGGTGCCTATGGATTGTCAAGTAAATCATTCAATTGATTTGACACCTAGTGCTCCTATGCCTAACGACCCCATATACAAGCTTTCTATTATGGAGAATGAAGAAATCAAACACCAGATCTAAGAGCTAATTTTGAAGGGCCACATCAGACCAAGATCCTCACCGTGCGGGAGCCCAATTGTTCTGGTACAAAAGGACAAGACATGGTGACTTTGTATTGATTACAGAGCCCTAAACAAGATCACAGTCGAGAAGTGGTACCCATTCCCTGGATTTTTATCTTCTCGATCAACTCAAGGGAGCCAAGTTTTTCAGTAAGATTGATTTGAAGTTATGCTACCACCAAGTGTCGATTGAGCAAATTGATGTGTGCAAGACAACTTTCAAGTATAAAGAAGGCCTCTTTTGAGTGGTTTGTCACACCTTTCAGCTTGACTAATGCCCCGAACACATTCATGCAGATGATGGATGATATATTACAACCATTCACAAAATCTTTTGTGTTCGTATATTTGGATGATACCATCATCTTTAACAAAAAATGGGAGGAACATTTGGAGCATATTCAATAGGTATTGGGCACCCTATGATGACACAAGTTATATGCCAATTATGAGAAGTGTTCCTTTAGCATGCAGAGAATCAAATATTTGGGATACATCGTGGATGAGTAGGGTGTGCATGTGGATCCATCCAACATCCAAGTCATTCATGATTGGCCAGCCCCAAAGACAATGATCGAGCTTCACATCTTCTTGGGCCTCACCCACTTCTACTGTTGATTTGTGTTGGGGTTCTCCCATATTACTTGGGCCCTAAGCTAGGTGACCAAGGGTGGAGAGAAGGCCAAGTTTATGTGGTTCACCTCCAATAGAAAGCATTCAAGGATTTTAAATTCCACCTCTGCTCAGCACCAGTCCTTACTCTTCTAGACCTGTAATAGCCATTTGAGATTGAGATAGATGATTCAGATTATGTTATCTATGTAATGCTTACTTAGCATGGGCATTCGGTGGCCTATCATATTGAAACTCTATCTAGTGTTGTTCGTCGATACCCCACCTATGACAAAGAGATGTACTCCATTGTGCAAGCATGTCGACAGTGGAAGCATTACATTATGGTGAAGGAAATGATCATCCACACTGATCATAGGCCTCTACAATTCATGCAAACATGAGGAAAGTTAAAGAATGATTGCCATCAGAAGTGGCCCACGTACCTGCAACAATTCCATTTGAATATAAAATACAAGAAGGGTAGCACCAACCATGTCGCAAATTGTCTCAGTCGACTCTCGGTGGCAATGCTAACCACAGTTCTTAACTCTTATGGACATGAGACATTCGGATGGCCACAATTATACACATGAATCTGACTTTGCTACTGCTTATCAGACATTGAGCATAGGCAAAGCAGTTCCAGACTTTCATCTCCAGGATGGATTATTATACCGTATGAGCCATCTCTATGTTCCTTCAAGCGAGCATGAAAAGATGATCTAGGAAGCTCATTACAATAGAGTAGTGGGACATTTTGGAGTAGAAAAGACTGTGGAATTACTGCAAAAGTATTTTTATTGGTCGAAGCTTAGACAAGATGTTTGCAAGTACAACATATCTTGCAATGCCTGCGCCATTTCCAAGTCTGCCATCAAGAAACAGGGGTATACTCCCCTATGCCTACTCCAGATAGGCCTTGAGAGTCCATATTCATGGACTACATGTTCATATTTCCTTCAACTAAGCATGGGAATGACTATGTCTTTGTGGTCGTTGATCAATTCTCTAATATGGCAGTTTTGGCACCCTGTAAGAAGAGCATCACAATCGAGGCCACCTTCACGTTCTTCTTTACACATGATTGGGATCATATTGAACTCCCACGAACTATTATCTCTGATTGAGACAATAGGTTCCTTATCACTTTTTGGTTAGGCCTATGGTCGATGATGGACACCAAGCTAACCAAATTGACTTCCTTCCACCCATAGACCGATGGACAAATTGAAATATCCCTGATTTAGTTGATTTGGATATCTATTGTTAAACTAGTGTTTCGAATCTCAGATCTAATACTCTAGGGGTTTCTGGATGCGTTTGAGTTAATTGTTTATCATTCTTGGTGATTTCCACATGTGTGCGCCATACATATAATGTTTAAGCAATATAAAAGATGCATGGGAAATATAGAACAAACACCATCTCAATAATATGTATTATGAGGAAAAAGCAGGAAATACAATGATATGCGGGAAGTGGAGAAAACAATCATCAGCTAGATCTCATGGATCGTCACTAAAATACAAAGAAACTAATACAAAATACCCGTGATCAGAAGATGAGGACATATCTATGCATCCACGGATAGATCGACAAAATGCAGTTATGAAAACTCATGACAACTATTGCAAATACTGGAAAACTCGCCCTGGTGGCTATACTTGATAAAATGGACTGGAAATTGTCCCAAACTGAGTGCCCTAGTCTCTAGGCTCCTATGGGCATCTGTCAGACTAAATATTTTACCTTTGAATCTCCCCTAGGGGGTTGCGCACCTCCTGGGCTATGTGAGTGCACCCTAGTGATTCCACCATCAGAATCCACCGTTATATGTCTCAAAATGTGCACCCCGGTCTCCTTTATACTGGGTTAGAACAATTTCCTATGATCTGATCAGGAATACCCTCGAGAACCCAAAACATCCCTCCTTAAGAGTTGCACACCTCCTTTCTATATGATGAGCCTCGAGAGATTCCACTGTCAGAATATGATGAATGGTGGCTCAAAATAAGCACCCTGGCTAATCCTCAAATGGGTCGAAAGGAATATGCAAGATAAAACCTGGTCTCATGCAACAGCAACAAACCCTCTCTAACCCTTGTGCCCTCATTGGCTGAGTTACGCAATCATTGCAAAACTGAATACTCCTGAATGGCACGGTGAAATACCTGGATGGTATCTCTGATAGGCTAGGTTGTGTCTCTCAACACCGAAACTAATCAAGGTGGTGGTTTCCTCTAGAAATCCACAAAACAACATAAGGTCAATTCTCCTCCTCTTGAAACTCTCTCAACATAAAATCATAACATAATAAGGAATTAGGTTGAATTCCTCCTTTTATACCTTTCTCGATCTAATTCTTTGTTGACATCACTTAAGGTAGGCATTGTTATCACACAATTTGTAGTTAGGATGATAGACGGATGAAATAAGGTCAAACTGGTGTAACTGAACCAATCCCACCACTGTCACCTCAATGGGAAGGTTCTTTCTGTTTAGGGAGGTAAGGACCAGGGGAGACGTCCCTGGTTACCAGGGGTTTTGAGAAGGAAAAGGGCTTAGAAAGGATAAGTGATAATAATCCCCCTCACAAGTCACCACCTGATCAGAAAGTCCTAGCTTATAGCAGGGTGCCTCTATGGAATGTCCTCCTCTTCTCTGGTGCAAACCCCTCTGTCCTATCTCTGCCCCCTGTCGGGGTCTCAACATCCATCTGGTGGGCTCTTCAACACCATGGAGGTCCGAACTGATCATCTCCCCATGTGTACTTGTCCATCAGGCATGATCCTTCACATCAACAACTACGCCCTCTAGGGGCTCATGAATCAGATGGATCATAGCAATGTCAATCACATCTCATCATCAATATTATTAAACATGTGCATAAAACCCCTTTACCCCAGTCTAGTGCTCAAAGACATTATACAAGTCTGCAATGCAATTTTGGAGGAAGTGACAAGACGTCCTATTGGGCTAGTGTCTACTAGAAAAGTTATGCTCCTGGAAAGGATTAAATCCAAGTCATGTAAATGGGTGAGGTGGATGGGGATGCCTGAGCAAAAGGTGCAGTGATAGCAGGGATGGCTTACCAGTGGGTGCCTCTATGGAGGGTGAGCTGCACTTATCATGGATGCAATGTTTCCAAGCCCATTCATGCCCTTTATCTTCATTCCTTTTCTTCCCAGATGCTAGTCAAAGGACACTTCCCTGGCTTGTTGAATAGTTGTGGCAATGTTAGCCATAAGAATTTCATGGAAATGAGAAGGTTGGCCCGTGATGAGACCCCCTTTCTCTTGACTATGCCACCAAGAGCCACTACCGTGGCATGGTGACTAGATGTCGGTAGTGTCATACTATTAGATGCTCATGGACCTAATAGGATGGCTCGTGATGAGATCCCCTATCCTCTAACCAAGTCTTGTCTTATTGTTTTTTATCTTTTTATTGCTTTTTCTTTCAAGAAGATAGTCAAGGGACACTGCCCTGGCTTGGTTACCAAAGGTGGCAATGTTACCCACAAGCACTTTCACAGAAATGAAAAGGCTAGCTCGTGATGAGACTCCCTTTCTCTTAGCCATGCAACCAAGAGCCACTACCCTGGTGTGGTGACCAGATTCCATTAGTGTCATACCATTATCACCCATGGACCTAATAGGTCGTCTCATGATGAGACCCCCTATCCCTCAACTAGATCTTGATTTGTTTTTTACGGGTCCCTATGTTTCTTGCTAAGAATATTTTTACTGCTTTCTCGGGGATCCCTGGGTGAAGCATCTTGAAGTTTTGTTCTTAGGATTTTATTGTCAGTTGCTTTTACTTCCCAGGCCTTTAGCCCATTCTTCCCACAAGGTAAGGTACAACCCCTAAATGATTGGATAACCCTATGCCCAGACTGGTGCAATGGGATGGGTGAGCAGGAAATAAGATGGAAAGTGCTATGTATGATGGGAACGGATGATAGATTTTCAGAAATTTCCGAAGTGGAAACTCAAAACCTATGGACACAAGCTTGCTAGGGCATCCTGTCATTCCCCCTAGACATGGTCAAGTGGACAAGCATAATATACAAGAACCTGTTAGAAACAAAGGAATCAAATGCACATATTTAAAGGTTTTGAGGATCAGAGTGACACATACCATGATACCCAGACTCATTACCTCATGGAGTAAGAACCATCTCTGATACAGGACCAATCCAAACGTGATGGATGTTGTTGTTGCTGCTGACATGTTGGGAGACGTAGGTGGGATGTAGTTGGTTATGATATGGATCCCATCTATGAAATTGAGAGTCATTTCCAAGTGTTGCCTTTGCAATTATCACAACAGATTACTCTTGACCAGTGGCAACAACGAGATGATATTTTTACCTATGCATTTCAAACACCCAAGGATGACCTAGTACTAGGTTTTCTTGACAGTTTTCAGTCTTACCTTGAGGATTTTGATGAGTACTCCTCTGAGCACTTTGATTCTTTCCATGAAGATGATTATCAACCACCGTTGTGCTTAGGTCTTGATAGGAGTAAGGATCTTATTTGCTTAAAGAAGGATCCTTGTGATAACTTTCCCAGGCCACCTCCGATTACTTTGCTTTGTTGTGTCTCTAGAGGTGTAGTTGGTGAGTATGTTTTTGATGTTGAGTTTCCTCTAGGGAAAACCATTGATTCCAAGGGTTGGTTGAATATCACAAGTTTAAGTCTGTTATCTCAATGTTTCAACTTTCCCTTGAGAATTTTCTAGTCGTCTATTAGATCCTCATTGATCCCTTCCCAGGCTTCAGAGTGTGAGGACGTCCTAGGTAAATAGTTTGTAGAGATATTGAGTCAATTTTATGAACCTTGGAATTTTCATGACCCCTTCATGAAGTGGATTGAGTACTTTCCTTGGAGATTGACTTGGCACGATTTTATCCCTCCCACTCACCATCATGAGTTAGACTTTATGGTTTTTGATGATAAAATATATATTCTAACCCATGTCATTTTTGTGCTTGACTTATCATTGTTTTGGTTTATGATGAAGCAGATAGGCAAGTATTGTGGGACATTGCTGGATCAGTCTCACTGGTCATTTGACTACACCTGACATCCAACCAACAGGTAAGTATAGGTAAGTAGGCATTTTGCATCCATTGTGTATACCATTTGCATTGCATACTAGAGTAGATTGCTTTCAAATTTATATATATGTTTGTTTTTTCAACAGTCCAATAGAGTAAGATCTATTGTGAGCATGCTTGGCTTGTTGTGTTGATGGTTATCTTGTCTTGAGTATCTTTATCCCCTGCACATGCAAGCAACTTATTAGTATTTGTACATCTTGTATCTTTCTTAGCTTAGCCTTGTTGTAATCTTAGATATTCTTTACTGTATCTATGTATCTATCTTGTACTTAAACTTTTTTGGAAACTTTGTAAATCTTTGTAATTAAACCCCCTTAATCTAGTTGACCCTTTGCCCAATCTTAGGCACTAGTCTTAGTTTTCCTAGGAAAAGGTTTTGATTGTCATCCTATATTGCTGCATCCTGCATTGCTGCTTACCATCATAGGCTAGATTTCCCCTAACCATTTAACTAATTGAAACCAACTCCTAGAACTTTAAACTCTAAATCTCATCTAATAACTAGGGTCTACCCACCTTGGATTCCCTAGAAGTTAGCCTAGACGGAAGAGTTTCAAGTCAAAGTGACAGCGTGGACTTTGAACCTAGGCATTGTGCCTTCGAGGACACACTAAGTGAGCAGGTCAAAATGAAGAAGATGTAAAAATTACCCTATTTGTGTATTTACTAGAAGGTGATGTTGCTGAATGGTTTATTAATTTTGATCCAGCAAAGTTTAGCACCCTTAATTCGATATTGGATGAATTTAGGAAGATATGGGGTGATCAGAAGGAATTTAGATTTTAGTTAGAAGCTCTCACTTCTAGTCGTAAGAAAGAAAATGAAACTGTGGAAGAGTTCAATGCTAAGTTTAATAGTTTGGTGAAGAGTCTTCATGATGATATAAAACCCTCAGATGTTACAGTCTTAATATATTATATGGAGGCTTTTGAGGGGGAGATGAGGTATGCCTTAAGGGATAAGGATCCTCAGACATTAAAAGCAGCACAAGCCACAACTATCAAAATTGATAAAAACATGTAGGATGCTAGGAAGTATAACATCCCTGGTTTTATGAGAGGATCTTCTTCCCAACTTTATGATGAGAAGAAGAAGAATGTTGAAACTCAAAAATCATCTAGTGATCACATTAAGGAGCTCATTCAATTGATTAAACAAATGGAAATTAATCATGCTAATCAATTGAAGGAACATGTTAGTGAGATGAATGCCATGCAAAATAGGTTGATAGACATGGAAAGGGGCCAAGCTAGTAGGTCCCAAAATATGCCAAATGAAAAATGGCCTAAGAAGCCTCCCCCCCAAGATCAAACACCACCAAACCTGTTTGAATCCACTAACTGGGTTGACCACCAGGCTATTCATTATTGTAGACCTTGTGAGAAATTTCATGATGAATCAACTTGCCAAGTCTTCCTTCACCTTAGTAATGATATGGGACCTTATTGTTATCACATATTCTTGTAGGGGGTGATTTCCATTAGGAGTTGGCCATTGGATGACCAAATACAAAAGAAGTGGACTTAAAAAACCCACAAATGTGTTTCATCCATAGTCGCGGTGCGTTATGCTAAGGTGTGCGCATATCAAGACAATGTAGATTGCCACTTCGGGAATTTTGAAGTGAGGAAGGCGTGACCCCCCTGAGTCCCGAAATGTGAAGGAGATCTGGGTTGTCCAAACCAGAGGGGCACGTGGCAACAATAAGAAAAATCACGATTTCGCGTGTCAGAGATTTCAGCATAAAGCAAGGCACACGTTCTTGAAATGCGAAAACCCAAAATTAGCTTGGGTCATCCAATCTAGTAGGACACGTGGCACCAGATCTGATAATCGTGATTTCACAATTCAGAGGTTTTATCATGGGGCACGCGCATGCGCAAGTTTCTCACTGCGCGAACTCTCGAAATTCAAAATTGCGAGGAGCTCGAAGAGTGGGCCCAGAGTCACGACCTAAGGTCATAAGGAAGCGGGTCCAAGAGGAAAGGTTAGCGCTCATAGCATAGAGCGGCTGGTGATTGGGGTTTCTCCGAAGTAATTGCGGCCGTCGGATTCAAGGCAGGTTCGACCGTTAATTTGGATGGGCCATTTCGCAAGTTCGAGCATCAGGATATTGGAGTTGTTGGTCACTATAATTGCTTAATTAATTTTTAAAAAACCAAGTGAAACATAAATTATCAACCCAGGGAAGTCTTTTATTTCAAAGATAACCACGCACAATATATGCTCAATTCCAAAAACAACTTAGTGTTGTAGTAAAGAAACTCATACTAATTATACTTGCTTGAATGAACTAAAGCTCTGAACTAAATCACAGGAAAGTAACTTCCCTATTGCAATCCTTTAAAGTTCAATCTAAGAATCCTGGATTACATTAAAATAATACTTGCAATGGGAAAGAACAATTATTCTGCAATTAGAGAACATGACCCTTACTCTCAAACAGAGACTTCAGCATTAACACTCTTTTCATGAAAACAATAATGCATAAAACAATTAACTCTATCTAACAGAGAACAAAGCCACCTAGTTCCTTTCTTTCTAAGCAGGAGCCTTGAGCCTTATTTATGTTGTAGCACACTTGTGAGGTTGAGGTCTACAGAGAACAGGGCAGTCTGATTCCTTCCTTTCTGAGCAGGGATCCCTAACCCGGTTTCTGGCTAACACAAGTGCAGAGGTAAATGAACTCTACAGAAGACAAGGTGTCGTGATTCCTTCCTGTCTGAGCAAGAACCCTTTAACCAAATCTCTGGCTAGCACACTTGCAGAAGTAAATGGAATCTACAGAAGACAAGGTGTTGTGATTCCTTCCTATCTGAGCAGGAACACTTTAACCAAATCTCTGGCTAGCACACTTGCAGCAATGAATGAAATCTACAGAAGTCGAGGTATTTGGATTCCTTCCTGTCTGAGCAGGAACCTTTTAACCGAACCTCTGGCTAGCACACTTGCAGTAGTAAATGAATTCTACAGAGGGTATGATATTCCGATCCCTTTCTGTCTGAGCAGGAACCTTTAACCAAATCTCTGCTAGCCTCATAAAATCATCACACAAGATTGCTGATAAAAAGAATTACAAATTCTATTCAATAACTAAGACAAAGTCAGTAGTGTTTCAATAAAGCGGAATCCATTAAAAACAGTGTTTCAGCAAACGACAGTTAAACAAAACATGAACAAAAATTATACTAACACACTTCTAACTAATGGGTGAATCTTGTGATGAAGGTGGGCCCTCCCTTCTCACAAGATTCCCCTGAATGAAGAGCTAGAGAAGGATACTCAAAGCAGTCTTATATTCATCTGACAAAATATCACATTACAGATTGAAGAATAGAATACGTCCCGCTTCTCTGGACTTGCTTCAATACATCAAAACTTCGATATCTCGAATGGTGATTTCCTCTGATTTAAAGAGGAAATCCCTTCGATACAATCATTACAATGCATATCTCAATCCTATCCTAAGTCGGATCTTCTTTATAAATCAGCATAGGATGTCCTAGTCTCACGCAACCGAATGCTATTACAGGAACTGAACGAGGTATTGCTGTTACGACTGGTGTAACAACTTCTTCTCATCGTTGCTGATGCTGTTTCAGCATCGCAATTCGCGGGCTGTTTCAGCCACGTGAATTGCGCTCTGACTGTGTTGACCACTGACTGTGGCGGCTTCCTTGTGTTTCAGCATCGTCGGTTCTGGCGGTTTCTCTGTGTTTCAGCATCTGCAACTCTGTACTGTGTACTAGCTCCGTGTTTCAGCATCTTGCGACCTCGGACTGTGTAGCAGCTCCATGTTTCAGCATCTGCGATCTCGGACTGTGTAGCAGCTCCATGTTTCAGCATCTGCGACCTCGGACTGTGTAGCAGCTCCGTGTTTCAACATCAGTTCTGTGTTTCAGCAACGACGGCCTTGGACAGTTCTGTGTTTCAGTAATAGGCCTTGAATGCAAATCTGCAGCTTTGGACACTTATGCATTTCTAATCAATGGTTAAGTATGAGAGTGATGTAAAATATTATGCAAAACAGATTAAACATATAGTAATGAGAAAGGACGTTGTATACCTTTGAGATGAT
>ML796483.1:505881-523699 GCA_009831015.1 Picea engelmannii | reverse complement strand
GTTTTTATGTATTCTGAACCCAATGGTACAGTTAGTAAATCCATTGGAGTTGAGAAAAATCTTGTAAAATAAATTAAACAAACTAATCCCAGAGAGCCTAGTCCATTGATGGAGGCTCAAGGAGATGTAGCCTAGTTGGGGGCGAACTCCTTTATCATGTTGTTGTTGTTGTGAGCTTGCTGGTTATTATTTGCTGCAATTTATGCTTGATGTTGTATTATTTAAACAACATATTTAATATTTAAAAAAAAACCTCACACATAAACACCTAAAAGGAGCATAAACTTGGCACATAAATCCTCTTGCACAACTAAGACATTGAGCAAGGTCTTGAAGTTTATTTTAATGGAGTAGAGGGTGCTTGCATAGAAAAGCAAGTCAGCCCCCTATTTTCAGATCATGTGGTATCAAAGCATAGTTTTTTCATGTGATTACCATTGATAGCTAGAGATTTATCTATTGGTATTATTGTGCAAGTTTTGTGTTGAAGTTTGATATCTTGCAAGGATGGAGGAAGCTTCAAACAATGAGAGTTATCATAAATATTCATTAACCAAGTTCTTTGACAAAGATATGTTGAAGGAGTTTGTAACCATGAGAAATATGGTGCAAGAGATGCGGGGAGATAGGAAGGAGAGCACTGTCGTTCAATAGCAGTTGATGGCCATGAAGGAGGAGAAGCACCAGCTTCTTGAAAAGGTGCATGAGATGGAGACTCATCTCCATGAGGCAAAGGAAACCCTTACCAAGTACATGAATGAACATGAGGTATGTAATGCTAATTTTCTTCAAATTCCTCTCAAGTTGAATGCTTTGGTGTTTTTGAAAATCATACTAAAGGAATAGGGTCCAAGTTATAGTTAAAAATGGGCTATGAAGGTAGAGGGTTAGGAAAACATGCACAAGTCATTGTTGAGCCTATTGTTGTTGAGGAGAGGCCCAAGTATTGGGGTCTTGGATATGAACAAAAAGATGGAGCATATTCCAAAGTTGAGGAGACAAGGGAAACAGTTCCAGGAACAACTTTTTGTTATAACCCTAATTTTCACCAGATATGCCTACCTGACATCAAGCCATCTCATTTTACATCTTTTGCCAAGCCACTACTGAACAACTTCTTAAAAAAGACCCCTTTTGAGGGCACACACACCCTGCTCCACTACTGCACACGTGTATACACTAGCTGACCCACTACAACCCGCGTATACCTACAAAAGCACAAAAAATTTAAAGTTGCAGATGGAACTCATAGTTTTGGGTAAGTTACCTAAGCCGTTTGACCGCCCATAGCCAGTCACTCAACCAAATACCCAGCCCTTTCTAGCCTATAAAATAAGGGGTAGGGGTCCCATTTGGGGAGGGGGGGGGGGAATAATTGTAAAGAAACTCTACCTGATTTTGCATTCCCTTTGCCCCAACCTTTTCCAACCATTGTGTGAAGAGAAGCATCTACAAAAGCAATTGGAGCACAGTTAAAGAGGAGCCCAAGACTAGATTCGAGGAGCAGTGGTTGATCTCACTATTGTAAGGTTCTCTTGTGAGATTAATAAAAAAAATCACTTTTCTCGTCTCGCCATATGAGATTTTTAATGTGTAATATTGATTATATTTTGATAAAATATCTAACCCATTAGTTCATAGATCATATGCATGTTTGGATTTATTTGTTTGTTTGTTTATGAATGCAGGTCAGCTTTGGGAAGAGATTTGTAGTCAAGAAGTGACCAAACGTTAAAGGATTGACATCAAACACGGAAACTAAGGTACAATAACTTGATCTTTTTTAACTTTATATTTACATATGAATAATGGGATTTATGATTGGGATGATGGTAAAAATTAGGATACTTTAGGTCATTTATGCATGCATTACAGAACCCTTAATGCTAGTTCGTAGGGGGATTTCCCGCCCACAACACTTATGTTGCAAGTTCAATCCCTCGAGCATGCAAAGTGTGTGTTCAAGATGAATACAAATGTGTGAAACAAGAGAGTTGTGATAGCCATGAGGACAAGAACATTATTGTTTGTCTTCAAAAGAGAGCTAGGAACTCTTCAAATTCACCTCCTCAACAAGGCGATAAAGGTGAATGTTCAAGGTATACTTCTGCATATTCCAAAGTTGAGGAGACAAGGGAAATAGTTCCAAGAACAACTTTTGTTGCAAGTTCAATCCCTCAAGCATGCAAAGTGTGTGTTCAAGATGAATGCAAATGTGTGAAACAAGAGAGTTGTGACAGTCATGAGGAAAATAACATTGTTGTTGGTCTTCAAAGGAGAGCTAGTAACTCTTCAAATTCACCTCCTCAAGAAGGGGATAAAGGTGAATGTTCAAGGTATATTTCTTCTTATAAATCAGTTGCTTTTGATTATGTTGAGGATGGTAAATTTTCATGTAAAAATGGGAGAAAAAGTCCATGTACATATTGTGGTTTAGATAACCATCATGTTTCAAGATGTTGGAAAAGATTGGCCACATTCAGGAAACTTTCCAAGCAAAGGCAACTTGAAAGGAAGATGCAAAAGATTTTCACTCACTGCTAAAAGAGGGGTCATCTCATTGACCAATGTTGGATATTTCATCCAACCACTCATCCAAAACACATGAACAAATGGATAAAGAGACTGGCAAGAATGGAAGAGGAGATTCCATCATCGATGTGAGTCAAGATTATTCACAAGAAGAGGATTTTCAATAGGAAAAGTCACCATTGAATTGTCTTGGTAAGAAATGGTTAGATTTCTTAAACAAGCAAGGCTTGCATTTCTTTGTTTGTATATGCACATTTCAGCCTTATGTATGCATTTCTGTTGAAAGTATGACAAGTTGCAACAACTTATCATAACTTGTATGATGCAAGTTTGCATGTGAATGTGATTCTATTGAAGGCATTCTTGTTGTTGCACAACTTTTCCAGGAGGGTGTAAAACATGGGTATGATACTCACTTATTGCAGCCATATATCTTTTCATTTCAGCTCTTATGTACTCACATATTTTTGGGTTTATGTACTTATGTTTGTACTTGAAGGAGAGTTGAAGAGCTATGCACATGCATGTGATTTTGTATGTGTAAACAATGAACTTTGAGATAGTTTCATTATGAGTGACTCATGAATGTAACATGCTTGTGTATCATGAATGTCGACTTGTCGTTTTGGAATGTCAATGTGTTTCAAATGAGTATCGACTTGGGTCAATGTTGTCTTGACAACTATGTTGCGTTGATCATGTTTTTTGACTTATGTTTAGTCGATGGTGTTTGTCAGATTGTAAGTCGATACTGAGTACACCAAGATGCAGGAAAACTCCATGTACTTTGATGAGGTACAATATGCGAGAGTTATGGATTTGAAGAGCAAAAGAGTTGGTTGGCATCATTTTCATTCTTGTATAAAGTTTGTTTACAAGATTGATGGTTTTCTTGGTTTGTGACAAGATGTCGCAGGAAAGCGTTTTGCAGCCATTGTAGAGTTGATTGTGTTGACGCCAAGAGTTCGCAAGAGGGACTTGATTCTCAATGGGAAGGCTAACAGTTTTCCAAGCACAAAGAGAACAGTGGGTCAACAACAACCAAAGAACATTGGTTGAGGGACATAGCCAGTTGTAGTGCAAGTCATGTCAAGGTACCTAGGTGATTGCCAAAAAGACTTTTCAAGTAGAATCAGTTGATAGAACTTGGAAGCAGAAGAGTATTGAAGCTCAGGCAGATAATCATCATCTTTTGTGGGACCAAAATCCATTCAGTGGGAAGGAGTGATCAGAATATGGACCAGGGGTCAAAATTTAGCCCAAAAATCAATGTTCTTGGAATAATTTCAAAATGGACAGGTGCATGACCTCATCCTCACGAACCCAATGCAACTCGAAAGGGTTCAAACAAACATTAGATGAGTGATATATCATGTTCTGTTCATTTTTCCAAACATGCAAAATTTTGCTGGCTGTACAGTCCATACAATCCGTACAGGTTGACATGGCAAGGTACGAACCCACACGTGGTAGCTGAGTTGGAAGATGCTGATGTGGCAGGTGATGAGTCGGCAATCGAGTGGTAGACACGTGGGTGAATGAACTTTGAACACGTGGCATTTTATTGGCAAATTGGGTGGTGCCACGTGGCCCAAACATGGGCTACCACGTGGCACCTTGGTATATGGTAAAATAATGTGGAGTCCGTGGGGGTCGAACCCCAGACCTCCCACACGGTGGAACGCTTTGGCAAAGGCTAGGATACCACTAGCCCGCTTCCTTGTGGCAAAGGCTAGGATAACGCTTTGGTTTTTTATGTATTCTAAACCCAATGGTACAATCAATAAATCCATTGGAGTTGAGAAAAAGCTTGTAAAATAAATTAGACAAACTAATCCCATAGAGCCTAGTCCATTGATGGAGGCTTAAGGAGGTGTAGCCCAGTTCGGGGTGAACTCCTTTATCATGTTATTGTTGTTGTGAGTTTGCTAGTTATTATTTGTTGCAATTTATGCTTGATGTTGTATTATTTAAACAACATATTTAATCTTTAAAAAAAAACCTCACACATAAACACCTAAAAGGAGCATAAACTTGGCACATAAATCCTCTTGCACAACTAAGACATTGAGAAAGGTACCGAAGTTTATTTTAATGGAGTAGAGGGTGCTTGCATAGAAAAACAAGTCAGCCCCCTATTTTCAGATCATAGGGAGGACTCTATCCCTTATGGAGCCTAATGTTATCACATATTCTTGCAGGGGGTGCTTTCCCTTAGGACTTGTCCCTTGGATGACCAAATATGAACAAAGTAGACTCAAAAAACCCACAAATGTGTTTCTTCTATAGTCAGGGCGCGTTGTGCTAAGGCATGCACATATCGGGACATCAAAGATTGCCACTTCGAGAATTTTGAAGTGAGGAAGGCACGACCCCCCGAGTCTTGAAATGCGAAGGATATTTGGGCCATCCAAACCAGAGGGGCACGTGGAAACAGATAAGAGAAATCGTGATTTCACGAGTTGAATATTTCAACATAAAGTGAGGTGCAAGTTCCCGAAACACGAAAAACTGAAAGAATCGTGGGTCATCTGATCTAGCAGGATGTGTGATACCAGATCTGATCATCACGATTTCGCAAGTCAAAGGTTTTAGCATGGGGCATGACACATGCACAAGTTTCACGCTGCATGAACTCCCGAACCACGAAATCGTGAGGCGCTCGAAGAGTGGGCCCAGGGTCATAAGGAAGCTGGTTCAAGAGGAAAGGTTAGTGCCCATAGTGTAGAGTGGCTAGCGATTAGGGTTTCTTGGAAGCAATCGCGGTCATCAGATTCAAAGCAGGTCCGACTGTCGATCTAGATGGGCCATTTTGCAAGTTTGAGCATTGGGATATTTGGAGCCAAGTGGAGTAAAGACTCACGAGATGCGAAATCCTGAAATTTCATATTGGATAAGTGTTGGGTCATGGCCCGAGGTTGCATGCAGGTAAAGGTGCAGAGTTCACGTGAGCTACACCAAGGGCCGAAACACCGGTGTTAGCCACAAAAAGAGCCTGCCACATTTTCCAGGTGCCAAATAAATTCGGCCTCATTCTGATCCTGATGGAATAGTTAATGAAAGTGGGGGGAGGTGGTTGAAGCCTTGCCTCACCCCATAAATGGAAAGCATGGAGGATATGATCATGGAAAACAGATTTGTCAGCCCGTGGTACCCCTGTGAGTGGTTTTTCCTTCAAGCCCATACTAGTTTGAGCTTGTGTCTGACAGAGAATGCATGCACCATCTGACTGAGAGGACACATCGCCATGGAAGCTTGAGCATGTCTCTGTTGTTGTTTACAAAATTTTCGAGTATATGTAGGGATTTTTTTTGTTTTGTAATGGTCTTTTGGTTGAGCAGAGCTCCAAATTTTGCAATGCTTGTGATGCTAGAGTTGTTCTCTAGTTATGTAATCAATTTGAGACTTTCATGTTAATAGAAGTCAGTTTCCTGTTTCTTTCATTTTGTCTGTAAAAATTGTTTGAAACACTCGGGTATGGAGGATCCAGCTGAGGATTTTTATGTTGTTATGATGTAGGTTTGATCATGGCGGTATCATGATCAGTTTCATTCATTTCCCGTGTTATATTTTCCTTCTAGCATTGAATGGATCGGGCATGGAAGATCTAGTCGAGTTGTTGCAGTTGCAAGATGATGTAGGTTTGATCATACTATAGTTTTTACTGTGTCTCTTGTAGACATATTTTAGTGTCTGAACTTGAGTTCAGGTAGGCTCCTGAGTTTGATTTTTCCTCCCAAATCTGTTGGAAGGCATGATGCACATAGTAGTTTCCTTCACCTTTCTCACTAAGTCTTCCCTCTGCTCTCGCTTTAAACTCAATTTCCCGACTGAAGTTAATGTGGCCCTCACTTCCCTGTACATTTCCTATCTAGTCCTATGTTGAACATCATTTAGGTTCTGAGTCTGCGCCCATTTGACCTCCTTAAAACCAACATGTGACATAAAAACTCTGATGGGTACTGGGCTACCCTCTCCGCAATCGGAGGGTGACTTCTGGTGTTATTACTTATGGATCAGAAAGTGAACAAATTAATATGTTTGGTCATGAGTATAATGTTGGCATGTATGAGTGGATGGATTTGGATGGATATAATGAGGGGGAAAAAACATGAATTGCATGAGTGATGTTGTGGTATATAGGGAAACAAAAACATATTGTCCTAAGCCTACTCCACAACAAGTATCTGAAATGGATAAGTTTAGAGGCATTACCTACCAAAGGAATGGAAATAAAATTCAAGAGAAAAACCAAGAAAACATTCCCAAGGTAGCTTCCACCCTCCTAAGTCAAATGTGTATGCAAACTCAAAATTGAATATTGACTTAGGAGGATGGTTAAGTAATGCAAAGATGTTGGTGCCTGTGTCAGAAATAATGAAGATTCCTTCTCAAAGGGAGAAGCTACCCAGATCCATAGATTGTCCTTCTCAGAAAAGTGTTGACATTCCACCAACAAGAACTTATTAGGATGCATTGGTTATTCTGCAAAATATGGATAGGGGAAATGAAAATAATAGAACCTTTTTCCTATCCTTGCTCATAAATGATTTTATACTTCATTATTGTATGCTTAATTCAGGAGCTACCTCAAATTTTATGACTAAGAGCGTAATGGATTAGTTGAACTTAAGGATATCTAAACCTTATCATAACATTTGTGCTATGGATAGCAGGACAATAGAGGTGCATGGTTTGATTAAAGGATTACAAGTAGATTTGGTTGCATTCCCTGATATCATGATTGAGATGGAAATAATTGTAATTGATGTACCAAATACTTGGGGTATGTTTCTAAACAGAAAGACAACTGCAAATTTAGGTGGTAATTTACAAATGGATTTGACTTATGCCACCATTCCAACTCCAAATGGTTTAACATTTAGATTGAATAGAGAGTTGGAAAGAAAATATCATGTGGACGATCCTAGGAAAAAGGATAACGAGATCGTGTATCATGAAGTTGAAATGGGATGTTATGAGATAGATTCTACTCCTATAAAGATGAAACTAAATAGTAGACCCCCAAGCATTTGTAATGTTTGGGACCCCATGGATTCTTTTGATGGACTTTTTCTTAAGGAAGATTTGGATACGACAGATGATGGTTTTCCTCCTTTAGAATTAAGGTCAGAATTGGATGTGTTAGTTGAAAATTTGTCATCAACTCCACCCGCAACAAAGGAACCAATTAAATATTAGAACATGCCATATGGAATTCTTGGGCCACACCCTCATTATTTTTCAAAAATTGGGAAAATCAAAGATAGATTATATGGTGAAAATATGATGGAAAGTAATAAGGATGATAATGTTAATATTTATAAAGTAAAGTATATGATCCCTAATAAAAGATATCCAAGCCTTTTAAGCAAAAACTATGTTAACAGACTTTGCACTTGGCACCTATGGAAAACCATCAGAAATGTTTTAAGGAGGATTGTCCCAAGTGGTCTAAGGTTAGAAACTGGGATTCACATGGTAAAATCAACAGTTAGCATAAAGTGTATCAATCTTCTAGCAACTCTTCTTAGCCAGTGGGATGACATAAATTCATACATTCTAGTGAGAGGACCCCTCCTTGAATATTTTCTTCATACGACAACTTGGTGTCTAAAGGGACACCCTCTGTAACGTATCTCTAACCCTTCTCCTTGTATTTTAGTTTTGTATTGTTTCATTCATTTTGTGATTATATAATTAGATTTATTTTTGTATCATAGTTCATGATATACAATATTTATTTGATTATGTAATTTTTGTTTATAGTATTTTATTTATTCATTTGGTATATATGTATGCTTATGTTGGATATTGGTGAGCACTTTGTTGTAGATGTTGGATTCTCGTATGCTCTTCATCCCATGTGAGAAGATCGAACACACGTCCCCATGTGGAGCCATATGTTGAGTTCCTATTCAACTAGGGTGTCAAATCCATGTACCATGAATATATGCATCATCAGATGCAAACAAGTCAAAGACTATTTGGTTATACATGGCATTTTTTTGCTCCAACACACATTTTTGTATCCATAATTTATGCACCCTTGCATGGGTTAATAATGTAATAGGTATTCATGGATCATAATTAGGCCAGTTACCTTAGGATTTATTCATTAGGAGAGTTCCTTTCACTGAGTGGTTTTTATCCTCGGGATCTTAATTTGGCCTAACCAACCTTATTAATTCCCTTGAGTTTTTCACTCCCAGTAGTAATAAATCCTCCAAAGTGGTGAAAGGAATTCTAATGAAGTCATCCTCTAGTAGACAGTGTTTAGGAATGATGTAAATTACCATGTAATACAACTCAAAAAGTTTCACGGAATTCCGTCGAGTCTAGATAGATTTTTTTTTAATTAATTAAAATTTCCCAAGGTTGGAAATTTAATTAATTAATTAATTTTTGATAAATAATGTAAAAACTAGGTCCCTGGGATTTTGATAGGAATATTTGTGCTCAAAATAAATGGATTGAGACCCTCTACTCCCTTGGACCAAGTTTCAACTCAGGCGGACAAGTTTTGCTAGGGTTTTGTCCACATAGGAGTCTTAGTTAGATAAAAGCAATTTTAATTGTTAACCCATGACATGGGAAAAATGTCAATTTTGTAATTAATGAGAAATTGAGGTAAATTAAAGGTGAATAATGACTAAGAGAGACTATCCTAACCTATCCCAACCCATTCCTAACCATTACCCACTTCCTAACTCACCCTCTCATTAAATGCTTGGGCCCCCCCTTGGGGAATGCACCCTTGCTCCCACATGTGAGTGGATAACTCTTTCTAAACCAACTTATGGGCCCCTCCTCATGAGGTGCACCCCTCCTACACCTTCCATGCTCCACTTAGGAGTGTGCCAACACACTCCAAACACATCCTCCCACATCCTTACGCTTTTCCTTGGGAATTGTGCCTTCCTTACTCTGAAAAAGTGGAAACATCAAACATTAAAGTGAAAGCTTGCCTTAAGGCAATGCGTGGGCCTTTCCCTTGACCAATACACCTCCCTTGTGTGGAAAAATCACCCTCCAACTCATCCCTACTTACCTTTCTCACTCTAACCTAAAATCCACATGCCTTCCTTGACTGGAGTTCTCTTTGGTTGGATTTTTGACATTTGTCAGAGATCCAAGAGGGGTCTCTTTGGCCTCTCATGCTATAAAAGAAACCTCTCCCTCACTCATTCAACACCATTCTTCTGAGTATTGTTATGCTACCAATTTCTCTCCATATCTGTCTCTCTCTCTCTCATTATCATCTTTCTTTGGTTCACTTGTTCATGAAGAGCTTGGATCAACTTTGTTGCTACAAACTCTTCCCTTGGTAATAAAAGAATAGCTTTGGAGGAACACTGGAGTGAAAGGCTTGATCTGGATTTCCTTGCTATTGTGAGATGAAATTGTTATTATTTTTTCTATTTTGTGGATATTGAATATATGCTTAGGTAAATTATGTTTACTTAGCTAAGTCTAGCAATAGTATTTTTGTTGGCTTATGTGTTTTGCATGTATCTATAATATAAACTATGTTGTGTTGTTGATGCATGCTAAAGGTTGAAGCCTTTAAATCTTTCGAAAGTCTTCTAAGTTAGAAGAAGGTGTAAGATCGGAGGGAAAATATCTGGACCATCCGATCAACGTCTCGACAACAAGGAGCAAGTGCAAAGGAAAAGATCTCAGCCATACAATCTAAGCGCAAAACGAAGGTCTCAATCGTTTGATCTGAGAATCAGAGAAAGGATCTTAGCCATCCGATCTACGTGCCAAAAGATCGTAGTCGTCTGGTTAAGGTAAAGTGAACTAACATTAAAGCTTTGAAAGTGTACAGGTGTTACACATGAAATTTGCACACCTAGGTACATCACCCTAAGTGTCGTAAAGTGTCATATAAGCGTTTCATACACCAAGACACCATGGAATAACCTATGTCACAATCCCTAGTCAATGTGGAGGAGGGATATATTACATGAAGGCCAAAATACAAGTACACATGAATTGTTATTAATATTCATGGAAAAGGAATTGATTAAGTGTGAGAATCAAGTGAACATGAATTATTATTAATATTCATGAAAAAGAAAGTAATTAAGTGTGAGAATCCACCTCACATTTGGTTTCCCATTTTTTAGGGAAGGTGGAGGATCTCATGGATGGTTGAATATTTCCTCCTTAAAATCCTCGAGAGATATTTTCTCCCCAAAATCCTTAAGAGATATTTCCTCCCCAAAATCCTTAAGAGATATTTTCTCCCTAAATATCTTAGAGATCCCTTATTTAGTGGATCTGATGAGAGATCCTCTCCATGGTGGTTACGCCTCCAAATCCTATATAATGAGGGATTTCCATGGAGGAAGGGGGGAATGGAGATTGATAATTATACTAAACTTATGATCTCATGAAATGGTATTGAAGGGAGATGGAAAGAATTGTGAAGCATCTAACTTATGATCTCATGAGGAAGATGTCATTTGGAGCATCAACATTCTGTGTGTGGACTGTTTAAGCAAGGGTTTGGACAAGGAGAGCTTGGTGAAGCTGCTGCACTACATCCATGGCTGTAAGTAATACTTTGTTCTCATCAATATAATCAATGCTTGATCTGTTTCTTTCAAACTTGTACTTGTTCCATATAAGTTTGTCTACAGTAGATGGATCTATGTTTTAGCTAATCTCAGTAGAGTAGGAAGTTGTTTGTACTTTTGTTTGTCTTGCAGGATCTACCAAGGAGCTCAAGATCGAAGCACATCCTGGACCTTGCAGGGAAAAACGACGTTCAAAAGGTACATGCTTTCCTCCTTCTCTTTTGTTCATCAGCTTGATTAGATCTAAAAGGAAGTCGGTGTCCATGTTAAGCACCTTCTGTCTTAGAGTTAAGAGTCTAACTCTCAAGAGGGGATCTACCTGTCTGCAAGGATATTTTCCTACAACAACAGGAGAATCGGACTTACGAAGTTTCGAAATCATTGAGACCATCCAACGTCAAGGAGGACACGTGGCAAGATATCAACATTTCATTGACTTGTGACTCAAAGAATCCAAAGATTGAGTCGTCTGAACTCCCGAAACGCAAAATCACAACTTGATCTGAGCCATTGGATCAAGGGAGACTGTGAGGCATCGATCTGGTCTCGTCAGAGTTTCAGAACATGGAAGAGGAAAGGTGAGCCAACCTCCAAAGTCGTGAAATGCTAAACCCTGACTTGGTCACAGTCGTTGATCAAAGGGAGGATCTATACTATCGATCTAGCACCATCGCAAGTTCAGATATTGGGAGAACGAAGGTAAGGAGACTCCAAAGTCATGAAATGAAAAATTCTGACTTGATCATAGCCGCTGATCAAAGGGAGGATCTAGACCATCGATCTAGCACCATCACTATTTCGAAAATCAAGAAATCAAGGGTAGGAATTCTAAGAATTCGTGAAACCCGAGTTCGCGATTTGATTGCAACCGTTGTATCGAGGAGAGATCTGAACCGTTGATTCATTTTGAGGGAAGGAGATATCGAGATTTTGGGATTCAGGATATTCAGAGTGACTCACATGTAAAGACCCAATATGAAAAATCATGATGTGCCTTTTATTTAAGCGCGTGGTCACCGCCAGTGGTCGTGTGAGGGAAGCGACTTAGCTAGAGGAGAGCTAGCGTCTAATTACACTGAAGCTTTAAAACGTCAAGGGAGAGCCCGCAGGTTCCATAGGACCTGCACCTTAGGAAGAAGGGGGCCTATTCAGTTAATTGAGGTTCCTGGGGGGACAAAGAGTCAATTAGACTCAGTTTCTTGATCGATCCTAGACCGGGAGGTCACACAAACCTTAGGAGAGAAGGGGGGTCTACATCACTGGGCAAGGGATTCCTAGGCTTAGCAAGGACAACATGAAAGTCACATAGATCATCAAGAAGGATTTTCTCCCAGGAGCCACTTACGCCCACATCCCACAAACTCTCATTCCCCACACACATGTCCCACGCAGGAGTGTACACCTTCACTATCACAAGTCCATTGGCTGTCCACCCCCCTTTCAGTGCTTCAACAACAGGCTAGACATGAAGTATCAGAGTACTGTAGCTTCTACGGGACTCCCTCCAGGATAACTCACTTCTTTGACACACTCTCTCATTTGGAGAGAGTTGCTCACAGGCTTGACTGTTACACGTCAAAATTGCTCAGATGGATAAGTGTCGCATTGTCCCTATCAATCGTCGTGAGTGTCACATCTTCCCTACAACTTTCACAAGTGTCGCAAGTTGATCACTAGTGTCGCAAACAACGTTCAGACATGATGCCATGATAACGACACTAAGGAGGCACTTATGACATCTCACATGACTGATTTGAAGGAGGAGAACTGGTTTACTGAGATCAAATGACTCTTGACACCTGAAAGGAGATTTGAAAAAGAGGTTTGGAGGGGGAACGCTCCCCTACTTCAGCTGCAGAAGCACTGGTGCTCCCCTATCATGCTTTAGGGAGAATTATAACGCTTCCCAGACCCTTTTGGAGGAGCGTTGCTCACCTTAAGAGCGCTGGTGCTTCCCCAGGGCTTACTAAGGAGCGCTACAACGCTCTGAGACCCCTTCTGAAGGAGCGCTCCCTAATCTGGGCCAGTTGTTAGCCCGTTGAGAAGAATAAGGGGAGGAACATTCGAGATTAGGAGGCAGTTGTGCTCGAATTCTTGTTTTCATCAACAGATCCTTGATCTATGGAGAAGGTTCCCAACTGGTTCTAAACATAACTCAAGAGGTTAGGCTCCTCCCAACCTATATAAACAGGCTCTATGATGGTGGAAAGGGGGAAGAATTGAACATATGAAACTTATGATCTTGGAGGAAACTTACAGTCAACCAAAAGAGAGTGATCAGTGAAGCTGCTGTTATCCAGGTTGTGGATATTTCAGGCAAGGGTTAGACGAAGAGGACTTGACGAAGCTGTCGCATTCGAATCTACGATTGTAAGTATTGTTGTCGTTATTCTCATTAATATGACACGCTTGGCCTATTTCTTTCTAGTTTGTGTCTGATGTTGCATGAACTTATCATTTAGTGATAGATCTGTTTTCAAGCTAATATCAATAGAGTAGGAAGTGGTCGTATCTTGCTTTGTCCACAGAACTCAGCGAGGAGCAAAGGATTGGAGCGCAACTCGGAGCGTGCAGGGACAAACGTCGATAACAGGCACTTCTATCATCCTTCCTTCTCATGTGTTAGTTTAGATAGATTTGGAAGAAATTCAGTGTCCACGTTAAGCATTTTTCTGTCTAGGGTTAAGGTCAAGCCTTAGAGGTGATCTCCCTGTCCGCAGGGAGATTTTCCTACAACAGAAACTGGCGACTCCACTGGGGAGATAGCCTCAATTCAAAACCTCTTGTTTGGATTTTTCTCCTCATTGACCTTGTTCTGTCCCTTGATTGTTTCAGACATGGTTCACCCCTCTTTGATTAGTTTCATGAGCTGATTGGCTCCTTGTCCCATCATACTCAGCATACTTGTCAAGTTTGAACTTCAATTTTTGAAATTTCTTGACATTTCTGGAACTTTTAGACCCTGGCGCCCCTGTCCCAATGTTAACAGAGCGCCAACACTCCTAAAGGATTTGCACAGAGCGCTATAATGCTCCTTGCCCTTGGCAACAGAGCGCCAGCCTCTTTTGGCCCAGAAACCTTCCAAAATTGCATTTTTTTTGGATTTTTGCCTCTGTGTTCCTCTGCTGAGTGATCTTGAGAGTCAATTTTTCTTCCTTTTTAGCCTTCATATCTATCTTTTTGAAGGATAAACACCTTGTTGATTGGATCTTGCAGCCTTCTTCACTATTTTCATTAAGTTTTTCCTGTTGAGTGAAATTCGAAACTTATGCATTGTTCTTCTCTTCTCATCAGCTGAGTAAAAACCTTGGTGAAGGTCATCAAAGACCTACAGACCTCTTGATCTTAATTTGAGTCAAGGTCATTGTTCTTCAATTTTTGCTTGTTGGGTGTAAATTTTTTTGTTTTCTCTTTGATTGTTTCCTTTCTTTCGCTTTTTCGTTTTCATTGCTACGAAGGGTGTATTGTTTGTGTGACTTTCGCTTATGTTAGTTTGGTTTTCATTCATACCAAGAAGATAATTAGCAAAGATAAGCATTGTGATTGTATTGATCATCATCCATACACAAATAATAAAGATATCTTCGTGATTGATTGAGCATTTTAGAAGGCATTTGAATTTTTTTTGCATTACATCAGGATTTGATTGAGAAAAGAATTGTTTGAGGACACTCCATTTTCGTGCTTGTTAGTGAAAGAACTCTCTCTCCCCCTTAACTAGACATTCATCGAAAGGAAATGATTGCTTATCATGCTTGATGCACTCTTTGGGTCAGAGTCTTAATTCCATTTGTTTTACTTCCATGCACCTCTTTTGCATAAAGAATAGTCAGAGTCTTAATTCCATTTGTTTTACTTCCATGCACCTCTTTTGCATAAAGAATAGCCACTAAAATCAACGTTAATTAAAAATCATCTAGAACTTTTTCTTTGCTAGAATCCTCCACCAACAGTAGAATAGGTGTAGTACTTTGGATTAGGCTGTGAGCATAACTCTCCAAAGTTTTCAAAACAAACATTAGCATCCTGCGTTAGGGAGAGTCAAATCCAGTTATCGTATAAGTCTGCCTGGGATCCCCCTCTCACACAGGGGTTACACACGAGGTTGCATTCGACTAAGCTACGGGGACTAACCCTCCATGGTTTAACTGTTTTTGGTGGTCGGATCATATTATGGGGGTCACTTTGAGGTAAATCCACAATTACTGCGTGGAAGCTTCTTAGTTGATTTTGGGCTTGATACCCTTCCCGTACGTTCGGATCGAACTGTCGACTGTTCCCACCCAGGGGCTGACTGCGAATTGGTAACCTTAGTGGCCATAATATTTAGGTTCTTACACAAGTTTATGGTGACGGGAAGTCTCACTGTACCTGGAGCAGACATTGGTCAAACTCACTCGGGCTCCTTGGAGGGTAAATCCACAATTACTGCGTGGAAGCTTGCACCAAGGCATAAGTCCGTTAAGCAGGTCACCATTGTAACTGTTCCACCCTATCCCCACCCCTTCTGGACTTGATCACGCGACATTGGATTTCATCACCAACTAGTATGGTCATCAAAAGAAGGTCCTGTTTGCTTGGTTGTGATTCTTAGATTTTTTTAGCGTGTGCTGTTTCTTTTTGCTAGTTGGCCATAGATTTCTTTTGTCCACTTTTTTCCGCCAACATCGACCCTCCACGATGCTGGCGGAGGCTACAGGGACTTCCTCCAGAAAATATGGAAGGAGACACCCCTTTACCCACTCATTCTACGGAGCAATCTCCTCAACAGAGCGAGGTTCAAAACACTATAATTTCCCGGGAAGACACTTTTGTCACAACCACGGATCCCACTTCGGTGACCCCTCTCGAACCACTTTTACTTCGTTTGGACTCCCTCGGGAACGTCATAGACGAGGAAGTCCCACGATTACCAGAGAGGCTTCTTACCGAAACATATATGGGATCTACGCAACCCATCTTTGGTGAGGAATATAGGACTCCTATTCATCCTAGCACCACAGTAAATACCAATCCTACACCCACTCGTTCTATTTGGAGGACTCCATCGGGATGTAATATTTATGAACATTTCGAATCCATTCGACAATCGTTCCATCCTGATAACCTTCATGGTGAAGCAGGACCATCTGGTCAAACCATGAGTCACCCAGTCGATCGGGTTGTTAACCCTGCTATTCCCCTCCAGATGGCCCATTCGACAATGGCCCTACACATTCTGACCTTCCTTGTCGGTAATGCGGTAGTTAATCAAGCCCTGATTGGCACACCTATAACACCAAGACCTAATCTCCCTTTTGGATTCAGGGCACTGAACGCATCCGCTATCACCACTGCCCAAACCACTACTCAAATGGTACCAGGAAGTTCCATACCTATCCAACAACCCGGAGGGACTGTCCTTGGTGGTCCTAACCCAATCAACGATACTGGTCAATATTTTATGTCTGGCCCTCAAATCCCGGGAACCCTACCTCAAACTGGGGGGCATCTTCCCACCATAGGGCAAATTCCATTCAGGGGGCACCCTCATGCTGGGGGGCAACCTCAAGTCAGAGTCCACCATCAACCACAAGGACAAAATGTGTCAGTCGTACCCAATCCGTGGAGCATCCCTTTTCAAGGAAATCCGCATGCCTCCATAGGACAAAATGTGCCTACCGCACCTAACCCGTGGAGCATCCCCTTTCAAGGAAACCCACATGCCTCCACGGGGAAAAACGTTCAGACTTCGCAACAACCCCCTCATGGACAAATGCCCAACCCAACATATAATCCACAAAACCCATCCAGTTATCCTCCGCTCACAAACACTTCTCAAAACGTCTCAAATCCTATGTACCTTGGTCAAAACCAACCTCACATGAGAGGGCCCACGAGTTATAATTATCCACATAACCCAGTATTGGGCCCCATTGGTGTCCCTCTGCCACACCAACATTACCCACAGGTTAACCGACAACTACCCTTTTTAGCCACCCTGGACCTTCCAGATTTGTCTCGGTTAACAAATGATCCCATTCATCATTCTACGGTTTGGCCATCCATTCCAGCAAAACTGCCATCTGATATCCCAAAATTCGACGGAAAGTCGGGAGAAGACCCGAAAAACCACGTAATGACCTTCCATTTGTGGTGTTCATCAAACTCCCTCATGGATGACTCGATTCGTTTGCGTCTTTTCCAACGAACACTTACGGGTTCTGCCGCGGAATGGTATATTGAATTACCACGCGCATCCTTTCATGATTTCAACTCCCTCGCTATGTCCTTCCTCACACATTTCCAACTGCCCATCCGATACGAGACGGGTACTGAACTGTTAACCTCTCTTCATCAGACAACTTCCATACACATCTCCCATCATATCCATGAATGGAGAAGACGACGAAGGCTAATTAAAGCGGTCATCCCCGACCAATTATTAGCAGAATGGTTCACGAAATCATTATTACCCCAGATAGCTCGTGATGTTTCCATGGGCGGCATGGTCACCGAGGAAGAAGCCATCGCCCGAGCTCAGTACCTAGACTTAGTCTATTCACAATCCGGTACTCTGTATGAGTTGATACCGAACGCCACCCGTGCCACTAACGATCCATCCAAACCATCGAATGCTTCGCATGCGGATGGAGTTATTGGCTCCGTCAAGACTCAATCTACCACCCAGTCCACTGGAACGATTCAGTGGCCCGCCTCAA
>ML796483.1:460634-505124 GCA_009831015.1 Picea engelmannii | reverse complement strand
ACAACAACCCGGGGGTAAGAAGAAAGCGAGAAACAAACCAAAGAAGAACAATAACAACGAACAACCCAAAACCCAACCACAAACCCCTACTGTCGGAAAACAACCACAACGAAAACCGAAATTCCCATGTCTCATTTGTGGTGAAGATCACTACACTCGAGATTGCCCACATTGCAATGAAGTGGCCAAAATTTTCAAAGGAAATTAACAACCCGCTGTGCTTACTCAGCCTTTTCCGTAGCAACAATCGTTGGTTGCACAAACCCCCATGCCAGGGGGCAGTTCCAACCAACCCCACGATGAAGCCTCGACAAGCACACACATTTACATGTTCAATGGGGTTAATCTAACCACTCGTTCTGCGACATACGACACACTAGTTAAACCCGACAAGTCGAAGACTGCTAATGGTTCTTCGCCAGATCCTTTACCATCCTCTGTAAATCCTCCATCTGTCAGCCCTCCATCTGGGCCACTTCATATTGAGAAACCTTCTTTTGACTCCATCTTACACCCTCCTAAGAGCACCATCCGGAAATCCACTTTCAATCCTAATTCACGGGCTGCCCAAAACTACAATATTGTAGAAGATTTGGCCCAAGCCCCGTGTGCCATGTCCGCGTTGGAAGTTCTACAACACTGTCCTAATCAACGTAGGACGCTCTTAGACGCCATTGGTGCTTTCGATCCCGATTCATCAAAATACATCATGTTTAACTTGGACGACCATCAACCGCGACTCTCCCACCAGCTAGCTTTCCAAATCGACGTTGTTGTCCATAATCAATAAATTCATCGAACTATCCTGGATGAGGGAGCCTCTACCCGTGTCATGTCTCTAGCCTGTTGGAAAGGTTTGAAATCACCTTCCCTTAACAAATCCCCCACGATGTTACGTGCCTTTGATGGACGAGGTTTCCATCCTCATGGATTACTACAATCCCTTGCCGTTCAATTGGGCGGTAAAACTGTCACTGTTGATGTCGAGGTGGTCGATGCTCCCCTCGATTACAACCTATTACTTGGAAGAAGTTGGTTTTACGCGATGACCGCCGTCGCCTCATCGGTGTTTCGATGCGTACAATTCCCCCATCAAGGTAAAATTGTTACCATCGATTAGCTCGATTTTTTCACACCCGACGCTCGCATCCCTGCTACCAACAACATTCCCTTTCTGGGAGACCACCTGGTTACGTATGAAAGCATTGGTGTTGGCTTATTAAAATATTCCAGCCTTATGGGTACTTTCCCTACACCACTTCCATCTACTGCACACCACGTTGCTGCCATCAACATGATATCGACTATGCCTTATCAATCCCTGGAATCATCAGATCCTTGGATTGTACCTAGTCCTTTGGAATTCGATGGTCTTAGTGACACCATGCCACTCAGCCCAGTCGAGGCCACATACGTAGCCATTCAATCTGCTTCTCCCTCTTCAAACGTTTCACATTCACTGGCACCCGATACTTATTCGGTGCCCTCGTGGTTAGACTCCCTATCATCGACCGTTGATTACATTTCCCACATCTTTCCCTCAGATGAATCTATTATGGAAATGCTGAACATTGACGATTTTCCCTGGGATGACAACCACCATCGATCCTCTTTTCTTCCACCATTGGAAGAAGTGCAAGACATACGATCTGTCTTTCCCCATGATGTTACCGATGCTCCACAATCCCCTATCCTGACTCAAGATACTTTCTCTGAGGGGAACATGGGTAACATCTCTACTACAATCACGATTGACATTTCAGTCAAAGAAGGTATCGTGGAAAACATTAATCTTGGTGCTAATTGCACGCCCGACGAAGTGGTTTCTTACACCGCTTTGTTCAAGGAATTCTGCGATGTCTTCGCATGGAGTTACGAGGAAATTCCAGGGATCGATACTTCGATCGTTATACATGAAATCAAGACTTACCCTGATGCCAAACTGGTTCGACAGAAACTCCGCCCGGTTCACCCTAAGAAACTAGCAGCTATAAAGGCAGAAGTTGAAAAACTTATAAAATCTGGCTTCATCTACCCTGTCCCTTTGACGAAATGGGTCTCTAACCTCGTTCCGGTTGCCAAGAAACAAGGGACCATTCGTGTTTGCGTAGATTATCGTGACCTCAACAAAGCTTGTCCCAAGGACAGCTACCCTACACCTTTCATCGATAATTGCGCGGGAAGCGTAATCTTCTCGTTCATGGATGGCTTTTCTGGATACAACCAGATTGAAATCTTACCTGCTGATCAACATAAGACGACCTTCATCTGCCCTTGGGGGACTTTTGCTTATCGAAAGCTACCGTTTGGCCTTAAAAATGCTGGTGCTACTTTCCAGCGGGCCATGTCCTACGCTTTCCACGACATCAAACATATCGCAGAACCTTACCTCGATGATTTACCCGCCCATTCATCCAACCGACCCGATCACATTGGTCACTTGCGGGCAATTTTTCTTCGATGTCGCTTCTATCGTATTCGTCTGAACCCACATAAATGCATTTTCACTGTCGAATCCGGTAGACTCCTCGGTTTCATCGTCTCCAAAGACGGGATCAGGGTGGATCCCTTAAAGATCAAGGCCATTCTCGCCTTACCCCCACCCACCAACTTAACCCAACTTCAAAGTTTGCAAGGCAAAGCAAACTTTCTTCGCCGTTTCATCTGCAATTACGCCGATATCACTAAAGGATTTATGTGGCTACTGCAAAAGAACGTCCCTTTCATCTGGGATGACACTGCCCAACGATCATTCGACGCTCTCAAGCATGCTTTGACCCACGCTCCTTTGTTACATCCTCCCGAATATACAAAGGATTATATCCTTTACTTGGCCGCTTCTACTTCCACCATTGCGATGGTGTTAGTCCAAGAGGACTCTAATGGCGAATAACATGTGATTTATTATCTAAGCAAGAGTCTATCCGGACCCGAACTTAGATATTCGCATGTTGAGAAACTGGCCATGGCAGCTGTTATTGCTGTCCAAAGATTCTACCACTACATCCTATTACGCACCACCACGGTAATCGTAGACTCTAACCCCATGTACCACGTTTTGAAACGTCAAGTACTTGGGGGAAAATATTCGAAATGGATCGTTATTCTTCAAGAATTCGATCTCGAGTTTACAAAGGCTAAAGCTAAAAAATCCCTGGTGTTTGCCGAGCTCATCTGTGCTCTCCCTTGTGCCGATGAAAACATTGAACCTAGAGATTCTCTCCCCAATGAATCTCTCTTCCTCATCATCACTTCTGATCCTTGGTACAGAAACATTCTCCTCTACCTTCAAACTCAACGTTTTCAGCCCAACATCTCTCGTGAAGAACGTCGATGCATCCGTCACCACTCTCGCCATTATCTCATCCTCGGAGACACTCTGTATCGCCGTGGCATTGACACCATTCTCTGATGATGGCTGATTCCCAAAGAAGCTGAACGCATTTTGAACGATTGTCACCTTGGCGCTTGTGGCGGTCACCTTTCCGGGATGGCCACAGCCAAAAAAATCCGACGTGCGGGCTACTTTTGGCCCTCTATCTTCAAAGATTGCATCGAAGCTGTCAAAAAATGCCCACCCTGCCAAATATTTAACAAGAAGGCACGCACCCACCCCACTGCACTACACCCCATTATTACCATCAGCCCCTTTTCAAAATGGGGGATCGATTTCATGCAGTGTAAGCCTACCTCAGCCGGGGGGCATGGTTACATCATCGCCGCCGTTGATTATTTCACAAAATGGGCTGAGGCTATGCCTACCTTCCTGAACGATGGCCGTACTGCAGCTCTATTCCTCTTCAACCACATCATTACTCATTTTGGCGTACCACATGCCATTGTCACCGACCATGGTGCACACTTCAAAAACCAGATGATGAGCAAGTTACATGTCAAATTGGGTTTTCTCCATGAAAACTCACCCCCTTACTACCCTCAAGCGAACGGGCAAGTAGAATCTATCAACAAAGTTCTAAAAACCATGATCCAACACATGGTAGGGGAAAACAAGACATCGTGGTATTTACAACTATTTTCCGCTCTCTGGGCCTATCGCACATCTGTGAAAACCGCAACTGGATTCACTCCTTTCCAGTTGGTCTATGGCATTGAGGCCGTCCTACCAATCGAGTGTGAAATTCCATCACTCAAGTTGAAAGTAGAACTCCTGCCCCATACTTCTGTGGAAGAAGAACGATTCTTGTATCTATCCAAACTGGACGAAACACGCCGTGAAGCTGCTCTCGTTAATGAGGCACATCAGAAACGAATTAAGTGTCAATATGACAAATCCGTCCAACCTCGAGCCTTTGCAGAAGGGGACTTAGTCCTCGTTTATGACCAAGCACACGATAAATTGGGAACATGAAAGTTAGAACCTATGTGGCACAGTCCTTACATCGTGAAGCGTGTTTTACACAGAGGTGCTTATGAACTAGTAGACCATGATGGAATTTCCCTGGGAGAGCCCCGAAACGGGCTTTACCTTAAGAAGTACTATGCCTAGATCACCTAGCATCTGTACTTTGTACATTATTGTATTTTAGTTTGGTGTGTCTTTTCTTTCGCGTGCTTGAGTCTTTACCGTTTCCACTCATGACTGTGCCTGTGTTTTCATGTGCAAATGATGTCTGCCTTTCCTATCTTTTTCGGGTTCGCGGATGGCGCCAGCCGACATACCCGGAACATTGCCTCGGCGACATGGGTTATTTATCAGTTTGACGAGGTGGTGAGTTTAGGAGGCATCTGTTTAGGACCAGCAACCAACAATATGGCAGAAGATCACGCTGTCATTGGATTGTTGACCCAAGCCTCCTCCCTAGGTATCTCTCGTATCATTATTTACTTAGACTCCCAACTCGTGGTTTATCAACTCAACCGCATCTATGCCATCCGTAGTCCTATCCTGCTACGCCTACACTTGCAAGTTCGTCGTCTCGAACGAATTTTTGATTACATTGAATATAGACATATTCCAAGAGAACTTAATAGTGTTTCGGATTCGTTAGCCAATTATATCATGGATCGGTATTTAGCCCACACATAAGATTCAAGGAAAGCAAAAAAATGTACATTACATGTAAATTAAAACACACCACAGACATCATCATGTACAAATCACCGGCATCATAAAAACAAGAAACTGTATATATATATATATGGCGTGACTGAAATGTTTGCATTACATCAAAAAGTATGTAAGAGAGCAAAATATTGGGTCCATCCGCCCATACAATATCGCCTGACAAGGTATACAAAAAACATGATCACGAGGAGACTCTAATCTCCCCGCGCCACATTGTGCTGTGAGTAACATAATACTGCGCGTACTACACGCCTCAACAGAGAATTGATATTCTCTGGCACCCCTACAGTGTGTCGCTACAGATGCAAAGGCACGTCCCCCCTTCGCAGAGGAGGGATACCCATCGTAAGGCCTTGGAGGTTCCTCTCAACCTCCCAAAGGCCCACCACCGGTACTACTGGGTCTGCTACAACTGGGGCACCTCCACGATGTCCTGGCACTAGTATATCCACTGGGCGCACTGCTCCCTTGTCTGCATGTTGAAAACAAAACATCTGTTAAAAACTCTTTTACATACCCAAAAAAATACATATACATCAAAAACTTAAAAAACAAAACTTGACAAGGAATGGCTTAGTCTCTTACCTGACTCGTCCCAGTCTTCCCCCGCGGGTAAAATCAAGTCCATGCTCCCACGGAAGTCTACGTCGGCGTAGGGGAAGTCCTCTATCCAGAGGTACTGTCGTCTCAACCAGGCGAAGAAGTCACCAGTGAAGTGAAACTCTGACTCCGAGACTAGTCTTGGGGACAGACTAGTCCATCTCTCCATCCGAGGCTCGTCCACTGGTCGTACTGCCAGTGCGATCTGAGGCTGCATCTGAGGGATGCGCTCCAAGAAAAATGAGACTAAGAACGAGCCATAACCGAACTGTTTCTGACCATTCCTGCATCGCGAGATCTGTTCCTTCACATTCCGAAGGAATGCCGCACTCCAATTGAACAGTGTTGGCTCTAAACACTGAACACCATAGGCCACCTATGATCTCGAGGCCAAATGAGCACTAGTGCTACCAGTCACACTCGTGATAGCAAACAATATCGATCGGAGAGGCAGATCTCATATATCCTTGATAGGGATCCTGCCCCCTACCAATCTTGCTCCCAGAACACAGTGACATGCCAGATACACGTCCACCTGCTCAGGTAATGCCCTCTGCCCTGTAAAAGCTTTGGGGACCCCTCTTTTCGAGAGGCCGGTCAGAAAGTACACATATTCCAACTCAATAGTTAGAAGTTGTGTACCAATACGGAATCCCTGTTCTGTAACGTCCCAAAGGCCAATCATGTGCTCAAGCAATAGAATCTCTCTCTTCATTTTTTGCAATTTGAAAAACTTGAGCAAACCACAGGCCCTCAAAGCAGCCCGTGTACGGGGACTTCGTAGAGCGGCTAAATCATCCATCTCGTGTTCTCTCTCTTTCCATTCGATCATGATTGCCGAATACACCTACAAAACAAAAAATCAAAATTTTCATCATTCCCCACGTTTTTGTGATTTCGACAATTTTCAAAAAGCATTTTAAGACATAAAATCAAATTCCCATGACATATAAAAGCAACCAATCATCCTTTTTAACCACCACACCCTTTAATATTTACCAAACAATGATTAAAACATGGTAAAAATGCAAAATGATTTGAGGGGGTGTGTGGGCCCTTTGGGGAGAATTTCCATGAGTTTCTTTTGCTAAAATGGCTGGTCTAATCAAGTACAAAAGTGTAGACATCCTAACAAACCTTCCCCAATGCATTTTTGCAAAAGAATCCCCCATTTCATTGACTTTTAAAAGGAGGCCGATTTGGTTCAAAATGGACGACCTAGGGCTTTGTGTTTTAAATTAATTATGCCATGAAAATCAACTTGAAACCATGCAATTGAAAGAGTAAAGGATGAACACCTACTTGGTTCGAACGGTGAGCAAAATGGTCGATCATAGCTCCGGCACCGAGAAAAACAAGATTTGCTCCAATCGAGATTCTCCAACACTCCACAAATCCTTGCAAATGAAATGGTAAATGAGTTTTTGAATCAATTGATATATATAAAATTTCATTTTTTTATAAGCTATGGTCATTTTGGGTTTCTCTAATGGTGTAAATGACTTCACTAATATTTGGTTTGTAGTTTTTGGCATCGCAGGATTCTTGGTAGTTCTAATGAATCATTCACCTTGTCGTATTTATGAGCATAGTCTTAGTTCGTTCTCGAGCTCGACAATATGAGAACGTAAATGGGAAAACTTTTATCACTTTTTCGGACCCGTACGGATACGATCACATGAAAAAGGAACCCCCCTGGAGTTTACTTTAAACCCTTTTCAGACTCTCTAAATATGAAAAGATTGTCGAGTGATCTTGCTTTCTTTCACACTCGTTAAAAGGTCAGAAAGAGCATCTTTAGAGCGATAGTTTAACCCTTTTTCGGTCTCGTTGGACTACTGTACGAAAAAGGAACTGAGAGAGTTCTCTTTTAAGTGTTTTTCCAAACTCTATAATCCCGAAAAACCTTCGAGTTTTCTGTCTTTGGACTCGTTAAAGCACACATCGACAGACCCATATGGGAACGAACCCTTACTTCTTCCGGTTCGTTAAAAAAAGGAAGATGAACTTACCAAAGGTGAGTTATATAGAGCATGTGTTATCCTCCTCGAGCTCATTAAACCAAAAAGAGGTACTCATCTATCTGGATGGGGGAAAAATTGAAGGGAGCAAGCCAAGCAGTCTCTTGAGAACATCATCCAGCATTTCTTAGAGTCGCCCTTGAACACGACACTTTGTCACTTTGCACATATCATAATATGATGAACCTATGCACTGAGCCAATCCTTTGAGTTTCCTTTCACTCCTTTGAGTCACCCGACGCAAGTCACGATACCCACTGCATAGTTTTGGTCCATGTCATGTTTCGCTGTTGTGCCTCAGTGTTCAAGGGAGGTATCCGCCTCAAGAGTCAACCATCCCAAATATCTTGTTCCACAACCCGTGTCAGTCCATGTTCTTTTGATCTACCAATTACATCTTTATATGCATTTCGCGTCGTTGATGGGGGATACATCAAGGCCCTCCTTCGACGAGTCTTTTCCTGTCGACTTCAACACATTATCCAGGAATTAGACTTAGGAACTAATTAGTACTTTGGGACCTGCATGCCTCAATGGCAGGCCTCCTCACATTCGACAGTAGGTTTACATCATCGACCTCTGATCGAATGATTCCACGGATGTTCGACTTCAGCTCATCTATTCACATTCAGTGGAATGTACTAAGGTACCTTGGGAATCATTGACATTAATGGTGATCTCCCTCGCACTTGTTAACGGTTTACCTCATTGACCGGTAATCAAGTGGTTTCTGCCATGTTCGACACTAAGACATCTATTCACATGGTTAGATTCGTGCCATATTGGGATTGGTAAGAAGACCCTGGGTTGAGTAAGTCACTTTGATATATGTTTCGCCCAGGTTGCGAAGGAGTTCTGGACTAAGAACGCATACATTGTTACATAGATCCACTTTGTATTGGTCGTGGCTATGTCCTGTCATCTCGTAGATCCACTATGTATTCTTCGTGGCTACGATCAGTTTGAGTCATCAAAGTATAGATCCACATTGTATCTTCGGTGGCTATATCTTTTTATCAATACAATTATGGATCCGCAATGTATACTATGGCGGCCATATCTCAAATCTTGATCATCCAAGCATAGGTATGCCTGCCTTGGGTTTTGAAACATGTCATGATATTTGTTGGATGTTTGTGTGCAGCTTTCGTCATGTTCTCCGATTCTATACCCTTGCTTGAACATCTACAAAGCATTTCAGTCATCAGTTCGCATCTTCTGACTTCATACTTTGGGGGGCATTATGTTACACGTCAAAATTGCTCAGATGGATAAGTGTCGCATTGTCCCTATCAATCGTCGTGAGTGTCGCATCTTCCCTACAACTTTCGCAAGTGTCGCAAGTTGATCACTAGTGTCGCAAAAAATGTTCAGACATGATGCCATGATAACGACACTAAGGAGGCACTTATGACATCTCACATGACTGATTTGAAGGAGGAGAACTGGTTTACTGAGATCAAATGACTCTTGACACCTGAAAGGATCTCTGAAAAAGAGGTTTGGAGGGGGAACACTCCCCTACTTCAGCTGCAGAAGTGCTAGCGCTCCCCTATCATGCTTTAGGGAGCATTATAACACTTCCCAAACCCTTTTGGAGGAGCGCTTCTCACCTTAAGAGCGCTGGCTCTTCCCGAGGGCTTACCAAGGAGCGCTACAACGCTCTGAGACCCCTTCTGAAGGAGCGCTCCCTAATCTGGGCCAGTTGTTAGCCCATTGAGAAGAATAAGGGGAGGAACATTCGATATTAGGAGGTAGTTGTGCTCGAATTCTTGTTTTCATCAACAGATCCCTGATCTCTGGAGAAGGTTCCCAACTGGTTCTAAACATAACTCAAGAGGTTAGGCTCCTCCCAACCTATATAAACAGGCTCTATGATGGTGGAAAGGGAGAAGAATTGAACATATGAAACTTATGATCTTGGAGGAAACTTACAGTCAGCCAAAAGAGAGTGATCAGTGAAGCTGCTGTTATCTAGGTTGTGGATCTTTCAGGCAAGGGTTAGATGAAGAGGACTTGACGAAGTTGTCGCATTCGCATCTACGATTGTAAGTACTGCTGTCGTTATTCTCATTAATATGACACACTTGGCCTGTTTCTTTCTAGTTTGTGTCTGATGTTGCATGAACTTATCATTTAGTGATAGATCTGTTTTCAAGCTAATATCAATAGAGTAGGAAGTGGTCGTATCTTGCTTTGTTCGCAGAACTCAGCGAGGAGCAAAGGATTGGAGCGCAACTCGGAGCGTGCAGGGACAAACGTCGATAACAGGTACTTCTATCATCCTTCCTTCTCATGTGTTAGTTTAGATAGATTTGGAAGAAATTCAGTGTCCACGTTAAGAATTTTTCTGTCTAGGGTTAAGGTCAAGCCTTAGAGGTGATCTACCTGTCCGTAGGGAGATTTTCATACAACATTGACAACCTACCTCTTCTATCAGTTCCTAAATCCAGTGGGTAACCTCTACAAAAAAAAATGGGTAAGGGATCTGGTAATGAAAACAAGCCTCACTAATCCAAAGAAAACATGGGTAACAACAACAAGGGATAAAGCATGATATGGCTCAGATAGTACGCAGTCGTGTGGTGCTTCAAAGGAAAAAATGGTTAGCTTCATAACACGGGTGTGTGGGTTTCATAAGTTGCAGAGGTTGACGATGGAGCAATGGTCGGATGTGTCAAGGCTCTTCTTGTCTCAGTGCATGCATCAGTGTGGAGTATGGATTACATCTAGAGTGGAGACCATCATGAGAATCATGAGGGAACCCCCAACGAGCTGACTTTCCCACCTAAAAACTACATGCAATCAGGTTGACACATGTCTTCCTGAAGTTGCATGAGCTCCAATTAACACTCATTCCCTTTCCCCAAAAACTTAGGACAACATGATTATGTCAAACCTTAGCCTCTAGGAAATAATAATATAATATTATTCCTTTAGAGGTAAGCCCTCTAGCTTAGCCCCTATTCCTAGACACTTAGATCCATCCCTTTCCCTACCTAGTGGAGCTTAGTCCCCCATAACTCTTTCTTCATGTTCGGTCTACATGCAACGATGTAATTTTATTAATGATGTGAGTATTTACATATACAAAACCATGCTCATTGGCCTTATCATATGGTCTCTCCGGCCTAATAAAGACATAATTTTTCCATCGTATAAACACTTGTCTCACCAGCCTATAAACATAATTACAATTTAGTAGGGGCTCAGCCTTGGGGTGTTACAATTCCCTCCCCTTATTTTTTCATTGTCCCCAATGAAAATTATTCACACAACAACAACAAGATTTCCAAAATCTTCAAAAATCTTCAAAAATATGTGGATAACATCTTCATGCTCCCATGTTGCATCCTCAGGACCGTACCAGGTCCATTGAACCTTTACAAGATTTATGATGTTGCTTTCTCTTCCAATCTAGTATGCACATAGGTTTCACTTTCAAAGTGCCTTCTTGATCCACATGAATCACATTCCAATCAATCACATGATTAGCATCATGTATATACTTCTTGAGCAATGATACATGAAATAAATTATGAATAGTCATGGATGCAGACAATGCAAGAATATAAGCTACTGGTCCAATCCTTTATAGGATTTCAAATGGTCCACAATATCTGGCTGCCAACTTAGAACAACTTCCCAGCTTTAGGGAACTTCTGTTGGCTTTCACCTTCAGGAAAACATGATCACCCACTTTAAACTCTCTATGGGTTCTGCCTTTTCTACATAGCTTTTCTTCATGTCTTGGGAAGCCTTCAAATTTTGTTTTATCTTTAACAATTGCTCTTCCATTTCCCTGAGAAACTCTGGCACAACCACTGCCCTATCAGCTGGGGTGTTGCACTTTCTACCATAAAGTGTTTCAAACGGGATCATCTTCAGTGATGCTTGACACCCATTGTTGTAGGAAAATTCTACCAAGTGTAGATAATCTTCCCATTTCGATGGTTTTTCCATCACACACATCCTTATCATATCTTCTATAGCTTGGTTTACTCTTTATGTTTTTCCATCTAACTCGGGATGATAGGTTGTACTGAAGTTCAGGTTCGTTCTGAACCCCTCGAATAATCCTCTCCAAAACTTCGAGGTGAATTTTGGGTCTCTGTCAGACACAATTGTCTTGGGAATATTGTGCAATCATGCTACTTCCCTCATATAAATATTAGTAACATTGGTTTCCTTGTGAGTAACCTTCATAAGAATGAAATGGGTAGCTTTAGTGAGATTTTCCACTACTACCATGATTGCATCATGTTTCTTACTTGTTCAGGGAAATCTTGTGATGAAATCTATTGTCACCACTTCCCACTTCCACTCAAGGATGGTTACTGGTTGTAGCAACCCAGCTGGGTGTCTATGCTTAGCTTTGACCCTTTGGCACTCCATACATCTGGAAATGTACTCTACAATTTCTTTCTTCATACCTGGCCAATGGTAATGGCTCTTGACTCCTGAAATTGTTTTCTGATATCCAGGGTGTCCATCATAAGGCACATTATGCATTTATTTTAAAATCTCACTCCTCAATTCTGGAGAATTTGGTACATAAACTCTGTTTTTGTACAAGATAATTCCATCAATTCCTAATTCTTAATCTTCAACTTTCTGTTGCATTTTACCTTGCTTCAATTTAGTTACCAATACCATATACTGTAAATCAACTTTTGCCTCAAGAATTATGCCTTTAAGATCCTTCTTATATATGCTAATGGTTGTAGCATGCAGTTCATGCACTTTTCTGTTGAGTGCATCAACCACTTTGTTCTCCTTTCCTTTGATGTGCTTGATATCAAAGTCATATTCACAGAGGAATTCCAACCATATTCTATGTCTGGAATTCAATGTAGGTTGATCAAACAAATACTTCAGACCATTATGGTCTATTATGAGCTCAAATCTCTTTCCCATGAGGTAGTGTCTCAATTTTTTTAGAGTGTGTACAATGGATGCCAACTCCAGATCGTGAGTGGCGTAGAGTCGTTCGTACTCTTTCAATTTCCTGGATTCAAAGCCTATCATGAATCCAATATAACTTAGGACTCCACCTATTCCTTCTTTGCATGCATCAGTGAAAACTACAAAATCTTCATTCGGATCTGCGATCTTCAGAATTGGAGCACTGGTTAACATCTGCTTCAATTGTTGGAAGCTCTTTTCACATTCTTTTGTCCATTTTCCCCTTCCTTTGCAAGGAAGTGATGGGGTGA
Source organism: Picea engelmannii (assembly GCA_009831015.1). Taxonomy (NCBI): domain Eukaryota; kingdom Viridiplantae; phylum Streptophyta; class Pinopsida; order Pinales; family Pinaceae; genus Picea; species Picea engelmannii. The sequence continues at coordinate 492,201 of ML796483.1, read as the reverse complement.
GATATTCTCTAAAACCCCATAATGAACCTTCTGTAGTAACCATCTAGACTCATGAAGGATCTGATTTCTATCACATTCTTAGGTGTTGTCCACCCTTTAATGGCCTCAATCTTTTCAAGGTCCACTATTATCCCTTCTTCAGATACAATATGCCCCAAATAATGAATTTTATTTTGATAAAATGAGCACTTTCTCAATTTGGCATACAACTAATGCTCTCTTATCACTTGCAACACCATCCTCAAACGATACTCATGCTCTTCTTCTGACTTGGAATATACAAGGATGTCATGCAAACAGACAATGACAAACTTGTCTAAATATTCTCGGAAAATGTCATTCATTAAGAACATGAAAACATCTAGCCCATTTGATAACCCAAATGGAACCACTGTGAACTCATACTGACCATACCTTGTCCTAAAGATGGTCTTGCTGATGTCTTCCTCTTTAATCCTTACCTGATGGTATCCTGACCTGATAATAATATTTGAGAATTTCTTTGCATCCTTCAACTGATCAAAGAGATAATCAATCCTTGGCAAATGATGCTTTTTCTTTATAGTCACTTTATTCAACTGTTTGAAATCAATGCACAATATCAATGTCCCATATTTCATCTTCACGAACAAGACTTGGGCACCCCAAGGTGACACACTTGGGCATATATACCCCTTCTTCAGAAGCTCTTCAAGCTACATTTGCAGTTCCTTCAACTTTGGTGTACTCATTCTGTAAGGAGTCTTTGATACTAGAGCTTCTCCAGACATTAAATTTATAGAGAAATCAATATCTCTCTTTGGAGGTAGTCCTGGTACCTCCTTGAACACATCTTCAAAATCTTCCAGGACTGCATGATCCTCCAGATTTGACACCTTATGCTTAGATGCTTCCTCCATATGGGCTGCAAATATTTGACATCCCTTCCTGTAACACTTCTTTAGCTGCATTGCTAAGATTTCTGGGATTGTAACTACCCTGGGAATTCCTTGGATTGCTCTTTGATTTCCTTCCTCATCCAAGAAAGTGAATGCCTTTTTATGGCAGTCTAATATGGCATGGTGTTGGTCCAACCAATCCATACCAATTAGGAAATCATATGATCCCAAAGGAAAGATGTTCAAATCTTCCTTGGTACTCAGTCCATTCATGCCCACTGGACACGATTTAACCAACTCAACAACCTTTGGCTCATGCAACCAACTGTACTAGCTAAGATTTCCCATGATTGCTTCTTGGAAAAAGAAATATTTCCACAAATTTAGGATCTATGTAACTATGACTAGCTCATGAGTCTATTAAAATAGTAAAGGCATAATTATTGATCATACCTTCAACTTCAATCACATGTGATTGAAACTCAACTTGTTTGTTGTCCAGGGCTGCATAGATCCTTGGTACTTTTATGCCCATGTCCTCCATTGTTTCTTCTTGCTGAACATTGTGAACATATTTCAGTACTTTTATGCCCATGTCCTCCATTGTTTCTTCTTGCTGAACATTGTGAACATATTTCACTTTGTCACTTTTGCAAGGAAAATATCTATACCTATGATCTCCTTTACAACCCCAACAATCCATAGGTGTCTACCTTGGCCTTTGCCCACCTACTTCAACCATCCTAGGATCTCTCAAAATTGGTTGTCCTTGAGGACTATTTCTGAAAAATGGTGGCTGTTCCCCTTCTGCCTCTACTCCCTTTTAAACTTCTTCTTGTCTTCCCAAGCCTTTTGGAAAATAGGTTTCCCTTTTTGATGATCAAATAAGAATTTTTCTCTCCTTATGGTTTCTTCCATAGTTTTAGGATCATCCTACTGGATCTTGTCATTGATGAAATATGGCAACCCACTCAAATACCTTTGAATATTAATTTTCTCATCCTTGATGAAGGGGACATACTTCAACAACTCCAAGAATATTCTTTCATACTCATTAATGGACATACTTCCCAGCTTGAGTTCAAAGAAATCTTTCATTTTATTGTCATAATACCTCTTAGTTAAGTACTTATTTTCAAAATGCCTCTTGAATTCCATCCATGTTAACATTCTTCTCTCTGACGTGTTGAACTTGCACAAGCTGATCCCACCATATGGACGCCTTTCCTTTTAGTTGATAGATGGAAATTCTTCCATTTGCACAAGAAGAGTAATTTTGCATTTGTAAATATTTCCTCATGCCCAACAACCATGCCTCAACATCTTCATATTTCTTGTGCTCTCCATCAAAAGTAGGAGGTTTGATCTTATTCATTTCACCCTTGTTGGAAAACCTAAATGTTTTCACTTTTTGAAAGTGACAAATGATAAGTTATGTAGTTGCCTACACGTGGTCATGGGATTATTGCTTTTCCAAAGTAGCTTTGAATTGTAAATATGATGTCTCGGTTATTCCTATTGTTTTCCTTTCTTCATTTTTGTGCTTTCGCTCATGACTTAAAGCATGAACGAAGCATTGAAACTTATGATTGTATTACCCTTTTGTCTAAAGTTTATGAAAGGTAGATGACTCTACAGTTTGTTTTCTAATAAAGGTTTTTTTTCTATGAAGATCATCTTGTTTATTGCCTTAAAATGGCTCCTCAAATGTGAAGCATGCTTTGAATTGTTATTTGAAACACCAAGGATCCATTTAATTTAAGTCATATATATCTTTGTGGCTCTTGGTAAGACCTATTCTTGTCACTACACTTTGGTTTACAATTTTTTCCTCTACCAAACTTTAGAAAATGATTCCACCTTGTGCGCAATGATAATTTTTAATGAGCTTGGTCATGGCCTATACCCTATGGGAGGTGGCAGTCTGACAATGACAAGCCCATCATTTTGAGATAAGTCTCAGGTTTCACATGCACTCTAAAACATTCATTACCCAAAACACCCAAATTTCATGACTGAAACCCCCATTGCTTGTGTTATGGTTTCCCTGATGTGTTCCTAGTTTTGTTTCCATTGTTTTATCTCAGGCTTACCTCCTACCACTACCTACTAAACCCACAGTTGGTCTATTTTCTTTTGTTACAGTCTGTTCAATCCCGTTTTTTCTTGCCAGAGACATGATTTTGCGGGAGGGATTCTGAGAAAACCGCTACGAATTAGACCAAACCCTTTAAAACCCAGAACCAAAATGAGCCGTTTTACCTTCATTGTGGGAATTTTCCCCAGAAACTGGATCGTTTCAGAGATATGTCTTTATTTTTAGAGGTAAATTTCTCAAAATTCCTGTTTCGGTTAAGATGAGCGTTTTATTTATTTATTTTTATTTTGTTACAGACTTTCTTACAGTGTTGGATAAACCTCTCATTGAGAAACATCCTTTTTCCTCAATTCACAAGCCAAACCTTTTGAAAGAAAACCCTCATCATGAGGCAATACTCGACCATTTTTACCTAGGCAATGATAGGTTAGTTCCGAGATTTCAGAAATTGCTATGCATGAATCAATTTCTTTGCCCTAATCTTAACACAAAATACACCAGTGGAAACCCTTCCAAACAGTCAACAATTGGACTGTGTAAATAACCTGCCACCCTGCCTAAAGCATGACAAAAACTTCCCTGGGATCAATTTCAGTCAAAATCCCACATTGGATAGTGGGAGCATGTTGACACACAGTCATTCGTCCCCTCAATCAACAGTTTCAGACCTGCGGTGTGAAGTGTGTTTATTCTGGATATAAAAATACTACATAGATGTGCCCTCCCTGCAAGCTAAAATCAAGGCCTTCACAACCCAGATTGACTCACTAACGATTGAAAATCACAGACTCAAGTTTAGAGCACAAAGGCAAGAGAAACGCCTGAAGAGAACTGAAAATATAATAATAAAAAATGTTGAGTGTGTCAAAGCTATTATTAACTCTGAAGTCTTATAATTCGAATTTAGCATTCAATTGAAAGGTAATACTTGTTTTAGTTATGCTTTTCTTGTTATTTTCTAATTAATATGAATTAATTTAGATTTCCGTTGGTAACAATAAGATTGGTAGATTATGTAGCCAGTCAATTCTTATTTGAAATTTGGAAAATATCGGTTAAATGAATATTTGAATTTCTTTATTTCATATTTTTCTTTTAGGATATCTGGCAATTTATGGTGATCAAATGGGATGAAGCATTTTTGGGCTTATTAGCCATATCCATGGCTCATTTTTTGTGTAAACAGGAACAAACTCTTTTAGTTTTTAGAGATTTAGTGTGATCTGGGGTGGTTATATTCCCCCCCTATTTTTGTAATCAGTAGATGATTGTAGAGATTTAATCTTATCTCATAAGATAAGACAGTTAGCTTTTCTGAACCCTTTAAAAACTCGTATTTTTTGTAATCAAAACATCTTGGCCTGGGGCTGAAGGTGGACAATTTATTCACGAATTTGGATGGAACATATATTTACATTTTGGCTTTAGCTCTCTGTAAATGTTGTTTTCGTTTATGGGTTGTTTATCCTAATTAATTAATAGTTGTTGATAGCTTTTGTCTTCATAATTTATTATGACATTGGGACAATTTCTTTAAAATATCGTCCACATTTTGATGCTTCAGATATTGAAAAGAGTGGTCATTCGTTCAACCCAAATGATAAGATTTTTCTTTAATTTCGTTGAATGATTAAAAGAATGTTGTTATAGTTAGATTTATCTTATTTGTAATTACTTGCAATCAAAAATACCACAACGATTATTTGCATCTCTTCGTTCTGTCATTAAAATTCAACAGTCAATATATTGTTTTGCATTTATTCCGAACAGTTTCAAGGTTCATTGCAGATTTATCTCTTGGACAAACTAGTTGGACATTCCATAATTATAAAGATGTTGGATGCATGTCGATTAACTCATTGATAGGCTAGTTCATTTCTTTCTGTTGTTTATTTGTCTACGAAACTCTAATATATGGTCTGGCTTTGACCGTCCACATACTCATGTTTCATTGTATCTTTTTCAATTTAAACTTAGATTAATAAAGAAAAAACAAACAATAGCTTATGTTCTTTCTTTATCTGCTTTTGTTTAAGAAACCATCTTTACATAGATTTTCGTGAGTTTAGATTAAAACTCGCAACTTGTATATCATGCACATAAATAAGATAGACAGATCTGTTTTGTAAATATTATCTACAATAGTTATATGTACATGTATATATATTGAGTGGTTATTTAATAGTTAGCTTTTTTTATTTCTTTTATTTATTTCTTCTAGGACTTTTAGATTGGCTAACGAAGCCATTAAACCCGTCAGAACGAGTTATACCAAACAACTTGGGTTATTTAGACAACCCCGGACCGGACTCATTCTTCCAATTGATGGACGATCATTTTTTCCTGTCAACAACCCTTCAGTTCATGCACTGCAGATCTCCTATGCTTTCTGGTAGGAGATGGAATTGAACTACCATGTGCTCTCTTATGGGAATGCTTTTGGAAGTGTTGGTAATGTCTGCTGCCACTTCTTCCTCTTCTTTCCTCATCAAGGGTATCCTGACTTCCTGATTTACTGGATCCACTTTCCTTATCCAATTTCTTTTCAAGTATTTCCAGGCTCCGTATAAACTTCACATTGAAGTCTCTCTATTGCTCCCTGGCTCTCAAAAGCCTTTTGTTATCTTCCTGGTGAATTTGGACATCTTTTTGCAAATTCTTAATGATTTTTAGCATGATCAGTTCTTTATCTATTTCTTCTCCATCCCATTGGAGTCCGTTCCTTCAACTCCCAAATGGACATCCATTCCTCTAACTTCATCTTTCGAACTGTAAGCGTCATGTGCTTCCTCCATTTCTCTTCACTAGGTAACAATTATGTTCAATTCTAACAATTGGTAATGCTGCAAAAATGTGCAGACAACCAAATTTTGTCAGGATATAAGTCTTAATAATTCTCCAGAGTAACTTAAACAATATGATTCAATAGAAAGAATACCAGACTCCATTTTCAGCGGGTCTTGGTTGATCAAGAATCTCTCAGGCTTCTATCTCTAAGATCGGCTCTATTCTGCAATAATTTTTGGGCGCTAGCCTATTTTCTTCAGTCCTTAACTCGCATGTAACCACGGCTATGACCAAGTTCTAAACCAACAGGTGCTTACTCTATGCTTCAGAGTTTCGGGCTTCGAGTGTTTTCAACTCACCAGAATGCCAATCTCCTAAACTTAGACTCACGAAGTTCGCAACTGATGTGAGAGGAATCAATGATCCCTGCTCTCTACTCAACTCAATGACCACAATTATCTTTGGGACTCCGTGCTTCAGGGTTTCCAAAACGTTCAATTCCACAAACCTCTGGAGTGTTAGATATTCTGACACACATCCATGAATGTCAACAGTCACAATGAATTCCAACACTTCGGCCTTCGGGGGTTCTCAACCCACGCGACCGCACTTGCACTGGCTTCCTCTGGAATGTAGGGCCTGGCGGAACGCATCCCCTGTGACCATAAAGGGCCCCACTAACCATGCTCAAGAAGAGTGCCACGTGAAAAAATACTGGAATCATACACGTGGTCCAATATGACGGGTGACATGTGTCACATTCTATATGGAATTTCTATCTTCTACATGTTCTTAACTCAATTATATGTGGCACACATCCCATGTTTCCACGTCATCCCTAGTGACGTCAGTAGGCCACGTCACTCTAGGACTTCAGGCTTCAGAAGGTTTTACACTTGCATTCCTCAAATCTCTCGAACTCTGAACTTTCGAGCTACTTTAACCTTTCGAGGTCCACATAGTACATCTTTCATCATATAAGGTAGTGACATGTGGCCCCAAGTGTTGGATTTATTTTGGTCCAAAAAGGTTGTAAAAGTTCCATTCTGACTGACACGTGGTAGGAAGTCCATGTCACCCTGGGTGATGTCATCATGCCATGTCACTTCGGGACTTTGGGCTTCGGGACTTCATAATGTTTTTCCTTAGCATACTTTGTTTCTCTCGAACGTCGAACTCCCAAATTGTTGTGAGATCTACGACTCGCAATCACTTGTGTGCATATTTGACGGTGGAGATCTGTTTTTCACCGTCGTGCCTTACCTCTTTCTCTTGAATCGACCTAATGGTTTTGATCTATCTTCTGCAGATCCAACGGTCAAGCACTTGCCCCTGGATCCATGATGTAGATCCACTCTGGAACTTCGGGCTTCGACCCCTTTTTCTTACAACACATAAACTTCGCCGAAGTCGTAAAGTCTGAAGGACTTAGGGCTTAACTTTCCTGCACCTTTTCTAAATCTGACGACTGTGAATGGTGTGCCTTCTCTCGAATAGATCCTACGACCGAAATTTAAACCTCGTGGCCCAACAAAATGATTGTTGTGGCTTATTTCTCTATTGGTTTTCTTGAATTGCTATAATTCCTGAGCTTCTGAACACAGTCCCAATGACACTCTGAGGTTCATATTTTTTTTGTTTGACAACAATTCACTTTGAAATCCTTGTCTCGTTAACAACTAACATGGCCCATCCAGGCTCAGTGTCAAAACCATGGCTCTGATACCATTATGTGACGTCCCCAGCCCTAAAACCTTGGTCGAGCAACGCTACCTAACAACTATATCTTTGTTTTTCTGCTCTGATACCATTTTGTGACCGTTCCTGAGCTTAAACTAACAGGCTAGGCCATGCCACCAAATAACTTTGCAGAAATATTCACATATAAAGCTTAACAGGAATAAATAAATATAACATATGATATTCATATATATTTATATACATATCTATATAATGCAATTTAAATAGTTATAGCATTATGTTCATACACCTATTCATGTGGAAACAACATTAAAACATACATGCAATATATATAGACAATTCTAATAAAATTATAACTTGATTTCAAGATACACATCATACATAGAACATAGATTTGGTAATTATATTTTAATAGATGACCACCAACTGCGTGCAAACCTTCCATGAACCTCCCAGCCTTAGACCACACTTCTTATCACTCTCAGCAGTGGGTCACCCCCAAGATGGAACTAAAATCCATCGAGAAAGGGATTCCTAGGCTTGGAAAGGACAACAAGAAAGTCACACAAATCAACAGGAAGGATTTTCTCCCATGAGCCATTTATGCCCACAGTCCACATACCCTCATTCCCCACACACCTGTCCCACCCCAAGAGTGTACACCTTCACTAACACAAGTCCATCAGTTTTCCACCCCCCTTCCAAGGCTTCAGAAATAGGTTGGACCAGAAGTCTCGGAGTACTCTAGCTGCTACGGTACTCCCTTAAGGAGAACTCACTTCCCCAACACACTCTCTTACCTAGAGAGAGTTTCTCACATGCCTGACAACCTTTCTCTTCTATCAGTTCCTAAATCCAGCGGGTAACCTCCACAACAAAAATAAGGTAAGGTATCTAGTAATGGCAGCAAGCCACATCAGTCCAAAGAAAACGTGGGTCACAACAGCAAGGGCTAAAGCACGATATGGCTCAGAAACTACGCAGTCGTGTTGTGCTTCATAGGAAAAATGGTTAGCTACATTACACGGGTGTGTGGGTTTCAGAAGTTGCAAAGGTCGATGATGGAGCATTGGTTGGTTATGTCAAGGCTCTCCTTGTCTCAGTGCATGCATCAGTGGGAAGTATGGCTTACCTCTAGAGTGGCAACCATCATGAGAATCGTGAGGGAACCCCCAATGAGATGACTTTCCCACCTAAAAATTGCATGTGCCTAGGTTGACACATGTCTTTCTGAAGCCACATGAGCTCCACTTAACACTCGTTCCTTTTCCCTAGGAACTTAGGATAACATGGTTATGTCAAACCTTAGCCTCCAGGAAATAATAATATAATATTATTCCTTTATAGGCAAGCCCTCTAGATTAGCCCCTATTCCTAGACACTTAGCCCCTTCCCTTTCCCTACCTAGTGGAGCTTAGTCCCCCATAACTCTTTCTTCATGGTCAGTTTACACGCAACGATGTAATTTTAGTAATGATGTGAGTATTTACATATACAAAATCATGCTCATTGGCCTTAGCATCTCGGCTCTTAGGCCTAACAAACACATAAGTCTTCCATATTATAAACACTTGGCTTACCATCCTATAAACATAATTACAATTCAGCAGGGGCTCGGCCTTGGGGTGTTACAATAGGGATCATTACATGCCTCAAAATGTATCATAATATTTTCAATCCTTCTTGTCAGAGAAATTTCTGGATGCAACATGTAGTATTACTATGTCTAGCAATAATTTTATGGAACATCAAGCTAAGAAAATTGACCCACAAATAACCCTTTTACCATAAGAATGAAACTTTAAATAATATTTCCAAAGTCTTAAATTAAGTATCTACTTCTCAAAAAAAACCTCTAACATATACTAAAATATGTGTTCATCGAGTACTATCGGGGAGCCCGTGTGATCACATTGACAAGAGCTTCCTCTTTGACTCCTAACTCTCATAAGTATTTATTTTTCCTTCCAATGTTTTTATTTTATATGCCAATATATAAGGCATCCTCGGTAGGACTTTCCTCAAGATCTCGGGCTTAAATCCAAGTCTCAAAAGATAATCAATAATTGGTTCTATGTTCCTCTTTCGATCAATAAGAAGAACTGCAACAAAATGGGTTATTATTTTTGCAATGTCATCTCTTTTAAAAAAATGTCCAATATAATTGTAAGAACAAATCATGCCCTCTAAATTGAAACCTGACATATTGGGCCTCTGTGCAATGGATTCTGCAAGAGTCATTGTTTCTAGACCAATTCTAACCAGAAACTCTAACCGGATTTGAAGGTTCTTTTGTATCACTGGAGAAAATATTTTTGGCACCCTCTTTAAAATCCTACATAGGTCTTCCTTAGGAACACCAATCTATAGAAAACAATTGACACTTAGTTTAACTCGGTCCTAGGGGTAGCTTAAATCCTATGGTATCTTGTGCAAAACACTCAAGACCTCCTCCTTTGTCAAACCAACTGATTGCAAAAACACAATCACTTTGTGGATTTGATTTGAATTGCATTCAAGTAATGTGGGATAATAGATGCACACACTGCAGAGTTGTTACATGTAGCAACTCATTCCTTGTAGAAAATGAAATATCTTCATGAGATGCACAACATCCCGTTTCAACAAAGATGGAAGTTTTGAAAAAAAGAAAAAAAAAAAAACTAATCCAATTCCATCCTTGTTCAATCCTACCCTACTAAGAATACTTATCACATTGTTTACATTTGAATCAATTGTATACGACACGTATTCCAAGAATTTTTCATATGTTGAGCCATAAATGTTCACGCCTTTGACAATATAAATGATCTATAGATGTTACTATTTGTCTATAAGTTTAACTTTTCCATTTTTTCAAACATATTGCATGATGTGTACGTATTGCCACGTTTGGCGTGCAACCATGACACTCTCATATTTACAGTACATATCTACAACTTCACTTCTCACAGAAACATGTGACTCGAAACCACTCATGTTTATACAACCACGGGTTTCCTTAATCTTTTCCAAGGTGCCTATGTTGGCACATGTAGGAAGCACAAACAACATAGTTATGAAGTTCGTTTTTTCCCCTATTGCTCGCATTTCTCACAAAAGTGACAAGGCTTCATACTCAATTACTCTTTGTGCATACCCACATATAATTGAAATCCATGAGGTCACATTGGGTATCAACTTGACGATTCCATTTGGCAGAAAATTCTTAGGGCTTCTTCTCCATGCCCTTTTTGCAAGTAACCTCCAACCATTGTATTCCATGTAACCAAAATTTTTTCTTCAGACATTTTGTCAAAAACTTGTTGTGCAAAGTCTGTACACCTACATTTGGTATACATGTCTATGAGAGTGCTTCCAAAAAATACATTTGATTCCAAATCATTCACTAACATGATTATGGATCATCTTTCCTTTTTTATAACTCTTGAATTAACACAGACTTTGAGAATAAGAGGAATTAGGAAATTATCAGGTTGTAAATGTGTCGATTGCATTTGATAAAATAGACCGAGGGATTCCACATTGCGTCCATGTCTAGCATATCCTCCAATCATAGAATTCCATGAAACCAAATTTGGTTCTTGTTATCTTGCAATCTGTACTTGCCCAAATTCCAAGGCAAGTGAAACAAGATTGGCGTAATAAGGGGGTGACCTATCACTGTCACCTTAATAGGAAACCCTTTTCTGTTTAGGAGTAGGGTAAGAATACCCCAAGGGAGACGTCCCTAGTGACCTAAAGGGATGGTGAAACTAAATCAAGGATGAAAATATAACCCCCCCTCTCACTGGTCACTCAATTCAAAAGGTCTTGTTGAGTTTATGTCTTAAGAGATGAAGCAAAATGTAATGGGTGAAGTGTACCTGCCCGGAACAAGACAACAAGGAAACTTATGGAATTTTTAAGTACAAAATGAGATTAGTGCTTCAATAAGACAATAAACCAATGAGATATATTCTAGTTGATATAAAATTGCAGCAAAATGAAAGTTTACATCAACAAAAGGTATTTTGTAACAACTACAAGAAATATGCCTCAGAATTGCTTGAAAAGACAATGAAAAGATGGTATTTACTAGGTAGAATGATAATAAAATGTAACAAGTGATTTTAGAAGTGTTTAGATATCATTCAATGTGTTGCTTTAAGATGGTTGTAGCAGTGATTTATAACAACAACAAGTAAACTAGTTGTCTAGGCTAGGTTAGTGTTAGATTTAGTTAGTAATAGCTTAAGAGAATAATGTTTGAGTGTTTGATCAACCTTGCAACAAAAGAGAGACAAGAGACTAGCACCTTTAGGGTTTATGGAGTCAATTATATCAGCAAATTAACTTGGAGAGATAACAATGGTTATACTTGTCTAAAAGATGACAAGGTGGAAGCTTGAGAAGTAGTACCTTAAGTTCTCAAACACCAAACCTCAAAGAGAAGGTACAACTAGGGTGTGGGAACTTCTAGGCCCTAGCGATTTCTCCTATCCTTAGGCTCTTGAAAAATATTTAATGCAATAATAAATTGATCCAGATGGATGTCGATGGCCTCCCACCTATTCCAACTGGTTCATTTTTTCATTTTTCATTTTGGCAGTTTTTCCTAGTTTTTGGGTCCGTGACTTTCGGGGCCGTTTTGAGGCCCTAAACATTGTTTTTAGGACTCGCCGCAGTTAGAATGTAACAAAAAGTGAGAGTCTTATGAAAACATGTGTATTCCTTGGATAAACATTTCCAACGGGCTATCGTGCACCTAAAATAGAGATCGTATGCAAAAGTTACGACCCCGAGAAGTTGATGTACTAGCTCACCCCAACGGGGCCCACATGACTTTTGGTGCTTCATCTCCTAGGGTTAGGTTTTTGGATGTCTAGGGTTTTGGAATTCATTATTATTGTAAAAAAGAATTCATAGCATCATTGTAATCATCTTCTTGCAAATGAGCGCAATCGTCACATCTTTTCTCAAAGATAAGCCACCACTATTCCAACAAGCTTGTTTTCTGGTGCATTTTATAGTTTCATCTTATTTCCTTATTGAATATAAAACCAGTTTTACTGTATCTCTATTATTTTGTGTTAAACATATTTTAATAATATGTATTCATTTCATTCTTCTCGTAAAATTTGGATCAGTGGTATCATAGCGGTCTGCTCCTTATCGTCTTAATGTTGGGTATGTGTTATATCCTTCGCACTGGGACGGCATATTTCCAGGACCACATGATATTTAGGTGGTTTTTTGGCACATGGTTTTTTGCCAATGGTTTTCTATTTCCGGTTAAGGAATTAGGGTTTTGGACTAATCTAGGTCATTAGGTTAGGGTTTTGGATGCCACTGGCTCCTATATGTATATTGTATTGTAAACAATGTAACACAATGTATGAATATAATATATGTTGGTTTTCCTGGTTTGGGTTTCCAGGGGAAAAATATCTGTGTAATGTTTGCATTTTCCATTGTATCTTTTCTATTCTTTTCTGAATATCTGTTTACAGTAGACATTGTACAAGGTTAGAATTTACACTTAATGCATGTCCCCAACGAGGTCAGGGTACAAAGAATTGGGTCTCGAGCTTGTTTCTCTTGAGGACAAAAAGATCTCACATGCCCAAGCAGCCTCTCATGGCAGGAGAAAATAAATATGATGGGGCATGAGATCCTTTCAAAAAAATTCTTGAGGAAGCCTTCACACAACAGAGGAAATATATGATGTATAGTTTCACGCAAATCCTTCGGCGACTACCAACATGTGAGGCATCTTCCTTGAATGGAGATGCCACCCCATTCAAGGTAAAAATCAACTTCGATATTCCTATATTTGAAGGTCAGATAGATGCAGATGTTGTAGAAAAGTGGTTGAATCTACTCGAAGGGTATTTTTTTGCCCATAACTTTTAGAATAGAGAAAATATTACTTTTGCACTCCTCAAAGTCGTTCCCCATGTCAAATATTAGTGGGAAACTTTTTGTGATCAAAAGGAAACAGAGGAACCCTCATTATTTACAGTCGCGACCACCTAGGAATCCTTCAGGGATGATATTAAGGAACAATACTACCCTGTCAGAAGTTATGACGACTTGTATACCAAATGGACCACACTGCGGCAAGAGAGAGACCAAGCAGTGCCAGAGTTCACAAATATATTCCATACCTTGTGCACCAAACTAGGTATCAAAGATTCAGAGAAACATCTGGTGCTCAAGTATCGTGGTTCTCTGCATAGATACATCTAGACCCAAATGAAATTTTTGGACATCTCATCCTTGGATGTGGTCTATCAATATGTCATCAAAATCGAGCAGAAAATCAAACAAAAGACGCAACAATTTGGGCCTGGGAACCCCTCACAACAAAAACTAGGAAAGGGCAGTCCCAACCCACAGAACAAAGGATAGAGAAAAGATGGATAGTATCAGGACAAACAATCCAAGCCACAAGAAAAGAAGGACACCAAAAAGACAAAGAAAGATATTGAGAAGTAGTGTGACTTCCATAAGAGCCCTTGGCATAACACTGCTAATTGTCACTCAAAGCAGTCATTGGTGGCCGAAGTGAAAGCCTATGAATCAGATGTGGGTTCTAACTCTAATTCATAACTAGAAAGGGGAAGATAGATCATTGATGTGAAACCCAGTGTCACTGTTGCTACCACCAAGCTCCATCCTGGTGAATCAGATGAGCCAGAAGAAGACAAGCACCTTTTCCCTTCATAGATGTGGGTAAAAGGCACCCTGCTGCACTTTATCATTGATAGTGGTAGCTAGAAGAACTTCATTATTGTAGAGATCTTCAAGCAACTGGCCCTACCAAAAACACCGCACCCAAATCCCTACACCATTGGATGGCTCCTCCAAGGAAGTGATCTCTGCATCAGCCAACAATATCGACTATCATATGGCATCAATCCCTTCAAAGACAAGGCATTATGTGATGTTTCCCCTCTCAAAGTTTGTAATGTTATTTTGGGCCAACCTTATTTATGGAAATGTCATGTTGTATATAAGTCTAGGCCTCATAGTTTTATTATCACTTTGAGTAGGAAATTGTACAGGATACCTGAGGTAGTCCCACCTAGTGTTAGTTCCTTGATCTCTGGAAAGAAATGCAGGAAGGTCATTTCTCAGACTGAGAATTTTTTCTTCTTCGTGATTCACTCTCAGAGTGAGTGAAAGATCGCAGCCACATCCAGGGGCCTCTGTGGCCGATCTCTCCACACAAAATAAGAAAGTGGATAAGGTCATGGAATAATACTCAGATATCTTTTCCTCTCCTACTGGGGTACCTCTGCTAATTCAGAATTGGATCTCAGGGCCAAATTGGGTCCAGGAAGGCCTAAAAATCAAAGTGCTCATAATGGATTCAAAACATACTTGTGTGTAGGCCTCATGGATACAAACCCAATGCAACTTGAACAGGCTTAAACAGACGCCGTATGCTCAAGATATCGTGGTCTGTTCATTTGGCCAAACAAGCAAAAAAATGATGACAGTACAGTCCGTACAGTGCCACATGGCATCTAACTATACATCATGTACAATCGTACAAATGACATGGCAAGGCACAGTAGATGAGGACATGTACAGGTGGACCAATCAAGGAGTGACACATGTCACCACTGCAAAGGTGACACGTGGCACGAACATATGACACATGACACATCCGTATGACACGTGGCAGGTATAGTGGCATGTGACGACAAACAAGTTATCGAATGAACTATTGGCATGATGAATATTGAGGAAAAGTAGCATGGTGCCACGTGGCCCAGACATGGGCTTCCACGTGGCACCCATTCATTGGTTAATGTTTTGGCAAAATTATGGAGCGCATGGGATTTGAACCCATGACCTCTCATCCAGGCTAGTGACTTGGCAAGGTCGGGCTACTAGCCCGCCCATCATTGGTTATTATTAGTTATATGGAAAACATAATATTTAAGTTGCAGTTAAGGTTTTGACGACAGAGTATAGGGCTGGGGCTAGGCCCCAACCCCCGACGAAATCCATAGAACCCTTGACATATGATTGTGGATATATTTGTTGGTGAGGTTTGTTATATGTGTTAAGCCCAGAGCTAACCATTTTCCACACGACCGAAAACATATGACCCGACACTAGAGCTTGTGTATGTGGCGTGTGATCCATAGTCCAACCCCCAGTTTTGGCTCCATTCGCCATCTGTTTCGGTAATGTGATATCGCGATTGTTGGGGATAGCGCCCGATCGGCCAGGCTAGCCCATTGACCAGGGTGCTTGACCGGGACCTACAAATCGAGGGATAAATGTAGAGAGGGGCGCATGGAGGTATTATCCCGAGGCCACATGGGCCACACCTACGACCATGGGCCTATTTCGGAGGGGGCCAATGATCTAGCACTAGTGCTAGGCCACATGGAGCGCGCCAGGTGACCAAGAGCCCTAGATAAAAGGGGTTGTGCCCTGAATAATTGCAAAAGTGGGTTATTTAACATTTTAATAAGATTTTTATTGATATTATTCAGTAGGTTTAGAGATTTTTTGCCAATATTGGGGGATATTGAGCCCTTTTTGAGGCCAGATATTGGGGGGAAGTTGGGAGATGGTTACCAACTTCAAGACTATATAAACTAGAGGCTCTTGAGGACAAGGAAGAGGTTTAGAACAGTTTTATGCTGAATAATTATTGAGCCAAATCCATTTTTATGCATGGAAGCCATTGAAGAGAGCACCTTTGCAGGCCATTACTAGGAGCTCTGTTCATCCAATTTTAGTGTCGTCAGTTTTGTTGGGTTCTTAAGATCTAGTAGAAAAAGACCAGATCAGTTTGTAATCCTTTTGGAAATGTTATGATGTCCTTTTAAATATTTGAACAGAAATAATAAATCCTCACCCACTGAGACAATGGCCTAGAGACGTAGGCGAGATTGCCAAACTCCGTTATCACTTTGGTGTTTTATGGTTTTCTGTTCTCATGCTTATGTTTAGATCTATATATTGATTTATGGCTATCATGTTTCATTTATAATTCTTCCTCTTTCATTAGTTTTCCTAAATGGTCATTTAACTCATGCAAAATAACTCAACCATTGTCGTTTAAAAGATATTTTCGGATCAAGTGGTATCAGAGCTAGTTGACCTTTGGTTTTTGAGTTTGCATGATTACCGGGGAAAAGCTAAGTCATGGTGAAGGCGATATTATTGAAGAGAATCTGGAAATTGGATCGAGAAAGAGAACTTCTCAAAGTGAGAAGATGGCATTAGAAGAGGGACTTTCTCATGATGAGAAATATTTTCAAAAAAATTTCTTCGCCATGTCGGAGATGATGAAGGTTCTATATGAGGATTACTTGGAACAAAAGAGACCAAATCTGGGTGAATTTTCAAAGGTAAAAAGTGAAGAAGGAGAGGATCCTCCTCAAATTCCTTGTTCACCTCCTACTTCTCCATTAACTTCTTCTTCTTCAAGTTCAAGTTCTAAAACCACCACAAGAAAACATGTCCGTAAACATAAACAATAAATGCCTTTTCTAAAACTTGATGTGAAATTTGAATTACCCATGTATGATGGTGAAGTTAATGCAGAGAGACTTGACAATTGGGTCAGACAGATGGAGGTTTATTATAGTGTGCAACAAATCAAAGATGAGGCCATTCAAATAAAGTTGGCATCGCTTATACTTGAAGGAACACCACTCATCTAGTGGCAAAGCAAGTTGTAAAATGGCACGCAACAAGTGGGTAATCTATTTCCATCATGGCAAGTCTTTATTTCTTCACTTAGAAAGCAATTCTATCCCTTGGGTTATAAGGAAAAATCTTTAATTTAATGGAAAGCTCTTAAACTAAGAAAAGGACAAACAGTCAAAGAATACACATATGGCTTTTGTAAAATGACATTGATGTTAGATATTCCCTTACATACCCAAGAAACTCTTATTAGTATATAGGAGGTTTACCTTCACATATTTGAAACATTTTATTTATGTTTGGACCTACAAATCTTGATGAGGTTTATGTTCAAGCTACATACATTGAAGCAGAGAAAACATGGGTTGGTGTGTCAGGGGAATCGTCTTCAAGGAAAGAGGACAAAAGGAAGTGAAATGGCAAGAAGGAAAATTTAGTGACCAGAAAGGAAGAGAAGCCCTCTTGCAAGCATTGCAAGAAAGAAGGGTATGATGAGGACCGTTGTTAGCAATTTCATCCCGAGAAGAGACCAGAGTGGTTTAAAGAAAGAAAAAGGGAGGCAAACAGTTGCAACAACAACGTGACCAATAGACTTGGGATCGTATTCAAGTGATGAATCTAAGGTCTCCTTGGTTGGTTTGGTAGGTAAAATTGATGATGGAGTTGATTCTAGAAGTAAATTGTTTCACATAAGGGTTTAATGAGACATACTAAGGTCGACAAATTTATAGATAATGAATCTCAATATAACTTGATTTCAGAGGAATTGGTTAAACAATTGGGATTAAAAATACAGATGCATCATAAGCCTTACACACTTAAATGGATAAGCAACAATCATCAATTGCACATAACAAAGCAATGC
This sequence comes from Picea engelmannii, assembly GCA_009831015.1. NCBI lineage: Eukaryota > Viridiplantae > Streptophyta > Pinopsida > Pinales > Pinaceae > Picea > Picea engelmannii. Next base: position 474,209 of record ML796483.1, on the reverse strand, counting down.
ACATTAAAATTTGTAATTTCATCTAAGTTTTTGGACGAGGTAACATGTGATATGGTGCCACTCAGTGAATGTGGAATGGTCTTAAGCAGTCCTTACTTGTATGATCGCAAAACAATCTTCTATAGGGAAAAGAATCAATATCATTTAACCAAAGCAGGTCAAGATGTGTGGTTCATGCTCATCATTTAAAGGCAAATAAATATGTTCAAACTATGGAACATTTAATATAGGCGGCTCATGCAATCAACACACCTATAATTGTTTCAAGTCAAGTAATTGATCTTAAGCAAGAACTGGAGATGATTGTAGAATGGAAAATCAATCACACTTTGATTCAAGATAAGCTAATGTCGTGCAAATATTACAAACATATTAGCTCATTTGCAATCATATTTTTTATGCTATCACTAGTAATGTTTTCAACATGGATGATAGTGGCTTCAATAAGATGTGATAAGGTACAAGTGGCTAACAATATGCTGTCATTTATCATGATTTTTTTACAGTTGATCTTGATGAGATAGGTGCACAAGACAGAGTTTAAAGACAAAGAACAAGTCAGGTGGCCTATCTCGCACTTGACGACTGGTCAGTAACCTTTTGGAGGACCAAAAGGTCTTTAGTGGGGAGGTGTGATCCAAAATTGGATCTCGGGGCCAAATTGGGTGTAGGAAGGCCTAAAAATCAAAGTGCTCAGAATGGCTTCAAAATAGACGTGTGCGTAGGCCTTGTCGATACAAACCCAACACAACTTGAATGGGCTCAAACATACATCGTATGCTCAAGATATCATGGTTTGTTCATTTGGATAAAAAGGCAAAAACATGATGATTGTATAGTCTGTACAGTGCCACGTGGTAGTTGACCGTACATGCCGTACGACTGTAGAACTAATGTGGCAAGGCACAGTGGATGAGGACAGGTATAGGTGGACCAATAAGGGAGTGACACATGTCACCACTACAAGGGTGACACGTGGCACAATCATATGACACATGGAAAACATGGTAGGTACAGTGGCATGTGACGTCAAACAAGTGGTGGAATGAACTATTTGCACATGGAAGATTGAGGGCAAGTAGCATGGTGCCACATGGCACCCATTCATTGGTTAATGTTTTGGAAAAATTATGGAGCACACGAGATTTGAACCCATGACCTCTTGTCTGGGCTAGTGACTTGGCAGGGTCGGGCTACCAGCCAGCCCATCATTGGTTCTTATTAGTTATATGGAAAACATAATATTTAAGTTGCAGTTAAGGTTCCCACGACTGAATATAGGGTTGGGGCTAGGCCCCAACCCCCAACACACTCCATATAACCCTTGAAATATGAATGTGGATATATTTGTTTGCAGGTTTTGTTATATGTGTTAAGCCCGAAGCTAACCATTTTACACACGACCGCAAACATCTGACCCGATGCTAGAGCTTGTGTATGTGGTGCGCGATCCATAGTCCAACCCCCAGTTTTGGCTCCATTCACCATATGTTTGCTCCGGTAATGTGATAGTGCGGTTATTGGGGATAGCTCCCGGTTGGTCAGGCTAGCCCCCCGACCAGGGCGCATGACTAGGACCTACAAATGAAGGGATAAATGTAGAGAGGGGCGTGTGGAAGTATTATCTTGAGTCCACATGGGCCATGCCTATGACCAGGGGTCTATTCTGGAGGGGGCCAACAATCCAGCGCTAGCGCTAGGCCACATGGAGCACACAAGGTGACTAGGAACCCTAGATAAAAGGGGATGCACCCTGAATAATTGCAAAAGTGGGTTATTTAACATTGTAATAAGATTTTTATTGATATTATTCAACAGTTTTAGAGATTTTTGGCCAATATTGGGGGATATTGGGCCCTTTTTGAGGCCAGATCTTGGGGTGAAGTTGGGAGATGGATACCAACTTTAGGCCTATATAAAATAGAGGCTCTTGAGGCCAAGGAGAAGGTTCAGAACAGGTTTATGTTGAAGAATTATTGAGCCAAAGCCATTTTTATGCAGGGAAGCCATTGAGCAAAGCACATTTGTGGGCCATTTCTGGGAGCTCCGTTCATCCGATTTCAGTGCCGTCAGTTTTTTTGGGTTCTTAAGATATGGTAGAACAAGACCATATCAGTTTGTAATCCTTTTGGCACTATTATGATATCCTTTTAAATATTTGAACAAAAATAAGAAAGCCTCACCCATTGAGACAAAGGCCCTAAGACGTAGGCGAGATTTTCGAACTCTGTCATCACTTTGGTGTTTTATGGTTTGTTGTTATCATGCTTATGTTCATATATGTATATTTCTTTATGGCTATCATGTTTCATTTATAATTATTCCTCTTTCATTAGTTTTCCTAAATGGTAATTTAACTCAACCATTGTCATTTAAAAGATATTTTTGGATCATCTGCACTGTCAGGTCAAGCATCCCATCGATCTGACCCTAGGCACACCACTACCCAATGGGCCATTCTACTGTCACTCTCTATTAGAAAATGAGGATATCAAGGGGCAGATCCAAGAACTTCTCCAGAAGGGGCACATTTGTCCCAACTCATGGCCTTGTGGGAGTCCAATCGTGTTAGTGCAAAAAAAAGATGGGACCTGGCAACTCTACATTCATTATCGGGCCCCGAATAAAATCATAGTCTAGAACCGGTACCCGATTCCCTGAATCAATGACCTCCTTGATTAGCTCACGGGGTCCAAATACTTTAGTAAGATTGATCTAAAGTCTGGATACCACCAGGACCCAATAGAACAAACAGATGTAAGGAAGACAACCTTCAAGTCAAAAGAAGGTATTTTTGAATGGTTGGTCATGCCCTTTGGTTTGACAAATGATCCAACAACTTTTATGAGGATGATGGATGATATCCTACAACCTTTAACCAATACTTTTGTAGTGGTGTATCTAGATGAAATCCTCATTTGAAACAATACTTAGGCGGAACACTTGCAGCATATTCAGTCGGTTCTATACACCCTGTGGCAACACAAAATATATGCAAACTTGGAAAAAATCTCCTTCGACATGGACATGGTCCATTACTTAGGATACATCGTTGATTAGCATGGTTTTCATGTGTATCCAACCAAGATCTAGTTCATCCATGACTGACCAACCCCAACCACACTCATTGAGCTTTGGAGCTTCTTGGGCCTCGCCAATTTCTATCGTTGGTTCGTGTTGGGATTCTCTCATGTCGCATGGGCCCTCAACCAAGTAACCAGGGGCAGCCGTAAGGAAAAATTTGTGTGGGGCCTGTCCCAGAAATAAGCCTTTGATGACTTGAAGCATCACTTGTGCTCATACCCAGTACTTTCATTACCAGACCTACAACATCCCTTTGAGATCAAGACAACTTATTTAGACTATGTTGTGGGCATCGTTCTCACTCAACATGGCCATCCCGTGGCATATCATAGTGAAAAACTATCAAATGTTGTCTGTAATTACCTTACCTACGATAAGGAAATGTAATCCATTGTGCAAGTCTACCACCAGTGGAGACATTACATTATTGGGAAAGAGACAATCATCCACACTGATCACAATCCACTACAGTTCATGTAGACCCAAGGAAAATTGTAGAATCATGACCATCAGAAGTGGTCCACATACTTACAATAGTTCCACCTAAACATCAAGTATAAAACAAGAAGTACCAACCGAGTTGTTTATTGCCTCAGTCAACCTCCAGTCATGACACTCACTACGGTGCTAGACTCTTGTGGCCATGAGACCTCCAGATGGCCCCACCTCTATGAGACAGACCCTAACTTCTCCATCACCTACCAAATGTTGGGTGCAAACTCAGCGGTCGTTAATTTCCATCTTCAAGACTGGTTGTTGTGCCATCTGGGCCATCTCTACGTTCCATCAAGCGAGCACATGAAGATGATTTGGGAAGATCACTACAGTCGGGTAGTAGGGCACTTTGGCATCGAAAATACAGTGGTAGTGTTGCAGAAACATTTCTACTGGCCAAAACTTAGACATGATGTCAGAAAGTATATCAAGTCCTATACCGCCTGCGCTATTGCCAAATCGATCACTAAGAAACATGGCATGTACACCCCTCTTTCTATTCCTGACAGGACGTGGGAATACATCTCAATGGACTACATCAGTCCTCCTATCCACCAACAGAGGAAATTACATTTTTTTTGTGGTTGTTGATCTCTTTTCCAAGATGGTGATTCTGGTCGCCTACAAGAAGAGAGTCACAATAGAGGCCATTGCCAAGATCTTCTTTGAAGGAGTATGGGTACATTTTGGGATCCCACAAACCACTATCTCATATCGGGATAGTCGGTTCTTCAACACATTCTGGTCGAGCCTCTGGTCACTATTGGATACCAATCTCACCAAATCCACTTCCTTCCACCCCTAGACAGATGGCCAAACTGAGGTCGTCAATTAGATGATCATACATATAATGTGCATGTACAATTCCAAGAACCCCCACACATGGGATGAGATTCTTTATTATGTCCAACATAGCTAAAAATGAGCCTTGCATAGCTCAACTAGCCATAACCCCTTTCAGTTGGGGTTGGGATTCCAACCATTGGGCCCCTCGGATGTTTCACTGCCTCTGGCACCCACTTCATCCGAATCATCCCCTTCTCCACCAGAAGATGGAAAATCCACCCAGTTCATTTAGCAGATCCAACACATCCTCCAATAGGTTCAGGATATTTTACAATAGTCCAATGCCAAGTACAAGCAACACCATGACCAACATTGGGTGCCACATAAGTTTCAGGTGGGCGACAAAGTTTGGTTTCACTTGTAGAATGAATGCTTGACAGGACCCCATCGGAATATTCTACCACTCTGCTATGGGCCGTACACCATCACCAAGGTTGTGGGTGACAATTATTTTGAGCTCATCATTCCCCCTTTCCTTGTCCTGCACCCAATATTCAACGTGGCTCTCCTTCAGCCATATTTCCCACCATTATTGGACACCTCAGAGATGACAGAGAAATTGACACCAACAAAGCTCAAACCTGATTGCATGCAACAAACATCCAGTGATAATATTATGGAAAAACATATCAAGAGAACTCGACAACAAAGGATCCATATTTATCGAGTTGTCAAAGCAGGGCAACTCCTGCACCAAGGCAAGTGGCTCACCCGGGGCCAAATTCAGTAGAAATTTCCTCATCTGACGGGGGAACTCAACGCAATGGAGACCATTGCTTCCTAAGGGGGGAGGATTGATATAATGGATGTCAATGGCCTCCCACCTATTCCAACTAGTTCATTTTGTCATTTTTCCAGTTTGGCAATTTTTTCCTAGTTTTTGGGTCCTTGACTTCAGGGGTCATTTTGAGGCCCTAAACAACGTTTTTAGGGATTGCCACAGTTACACTATATATAGAGTTAGAGTTTGACAACATGTGTATTCCTCAGATATACATTTACAACGGACTATCGTGCACCTAAAGCAGAGATTGTATGAAAAAGTTACGACCCTGGGAAGTTGATGTACTAGCTTACCCCAACGGGGCCCACATGAATTTTGGCGCTTCATCTCCTAGGGTTAGGTTTTTGGATTTCTAGGGTTTTGGCATTCATGATTATTATAAAAAGGCCTTCAGAGCCTCATTGTAATCATCTTCTTGTGAATGAGCGCATCCATCACATCTCTTCTCAGAGAAGCCGCCACCATTGTAGCAAACTTGTTTTCTGTTGCATTTTACAATTTTAGCTTATTTCCTTATTGAATATAAAACCAGTTTTATTGTATCTATTTTATTTTGTGTTAAGAATATTTTAATAATCTATATTCATTTCGTTCTTCTTGTAAAATACGGATTAGAACTAGACAAAGATTCTAACGTGCTAGCACTTTAAGGCTTTAGAAGTTTGTCTAGACAAGATCTTCTTAAGATAAACTAGCAAAATAAAGAGCAAGAAAGAAGCACCTTATGTTTCTATTCCTAGGGTTTCAAGAAAGAAATTTTATAATCTTACATATGAACAAGTAAACATACCATAGAAATTTATCATGAAATGAAATTTGCATATTTACTTACTCCGCCAAGAATAATCAAGCACAAAACCCTATATTTGCCAAAATTTCACCAAGAAATGATCCAAAATGCATCCAAAATAACCTCCAAGCAAGTGTGCCTTGGTAATTTCAGCCAATAACCCCTTTAGGGCGAAACTTTCAGTACTCCCTGTTGTGATAGGTGACTTATGATGTAAAAATGAGAGTACTTTATGTTTATTTATACAAAAATTTGACCTTTAATTAATTTTTAGGTCAAAATAAGGTTGATGTGGCCATTTTACAATAAAATTCAACTTTGACATAATTAAAATTAATTTACATCTAAAGACACCTCCAAGGTGTTGATACTGAGATGGGGGTCAATCAATATCAAGTATAATTTGAAAAAAAATTCAACTTATACTTCAACCATATTATATATTCAATTATATCCAATGAGCAATGAACAATAGTAGAATAGTTACACCAATAAGCCACAATACACCATGCACAATATATTAGAAATAATCAATAGTTATTGTTCAAGGGAAACTACAACGTCCAAATATAAAGGGAGGGATAAACCTCCAAAAGGAAGATACAATCCTCCAATATCAAGAGAGGGTTGACCTCTCCGTCCTTACCCCTTCCTTCGACCCAAGAATATATGAGAGATAATAAAACTTTACATTAAATTATCACCATCAACCAACCATCACATAGAACTTGATAATGCTTCCCGAGACTTATTCAACTTCTACAATTATTCACTTCTTGGAATACTCTGATCCTATAGATAATATTACTCAATGTATTCTTTTAAACTCCTCCAAGTTTCATTCCTTGAATCCTACCAGAAAAGGAGTTATAGAGAAAATGGTAGACCTTATTCAATTCTGGTTTATTCAAGAGAGAGAACTTGTACAGAATGCCCTGCACTCAATATTTATCATTATATTCTGAAATTCATACACAGGAAACTACAACCCGTACTCTTTCCAATGTCATTGGTCTCACTTCATTTGGATTCTCTATAAAGAATTTATTACTGTTTTACCTGGAACACTTGTTATGACTAGCTTCAGGACTACTCCAAAACCCTATCTTCCATAGAGTGTATCTCCAAAATTGTAGCGAATAAAGAGATGGAATTTTTACCATAGGTGCCAAGATATGTCTTCTCAATAGCCTCTGAATTGTACCATTTGAATCATTCTAGAAACAAAGTTATAACAAAAATGGTAAGATGACCTGTAAATAACATACCTTAGAACACATCACCAAAAGACTTCATCCTCCCTTGAAATTTGGCCTTCTTTACTTCAGATTTCCTCAGAAATTCGACTTATATATCCTTGTTCATTAATAAACTTGTGTGTGTTTAAAAATGAATGTATAATGAGATGTATTTATACCTTAATGTCACTTTATTTTAACATTGGGGCCGACATGTAGTTTTTGCTTCAATTCACATTGTCATCTTCAAAACATCATTTCTCCTCAATTGTGAGGATCCACGTGTTGTGCCACATACCACCAGAAGTGGCATGACTTATACTATCCATCCATGGGTGTTGTATATTCATGTGTAATTTCCTTCATGTCTATCTACTTCGATCAACTATGGGGTCCAAGAGCCAATGGCTAGGATTGACATCGATGACAACAACCAATCTTCCAACAATCTCCCCCTTTGTCATTGATGGAAACACTCATTCTCCCCCTGTCATCATGATCCCAATTTCTCTCCCCCTTTAACATCAATGGAAAAGGGTGGGGCTGCTCCCCCCGAGTTTATTGGAAAAAGGTAACTCTCTTCTTTGGGGCTGCTCCCCCTAAACATATAACACTTAATAAAAATTCATTTTTATGGTCTCTTTATTCCTTGGAGCTTTTTCGTGGATCTAGGATGGACATGTTACTTGGTCTTCTTGTTGCAGTTGCAACCAATCTTCCTAAACCTTCTTCTTTGATTCTCCATCTTTGTGAGTCAAACGTGAGAGTATATCCTTGATCACACATTTTACTAACACTGAGTAGATTATGCTTCAAGTCTTCAACCAATAGGACATTTTTTGTTTTTACATTTTTGCTTCCAAGCTCTACTACACCTTTTCCAAGTATTTTGGCAGATGAGTCATCTCCAAATGAAACATTGCCACCCTTTCTCTTCAAGCTGATGAATTTGTCTTGATCCCTGGTCATGTGTGAAGAACATCCACTGTCTATGTACCGTTCATCTTCTTCTTTACATTCTTCAACAGTCAATGCTATTCAACAATATTCATTGTTTGGAATCTCTTTCCTTCTCCATGTTGTGGTTGGAATAGGGACATTTGGCATAGGATCATATTCATTCATATCTCTTCAATCTTGTGCTTTGTGACCAAGATAATTACATTTGTAGCATACAATATTTTTTTCCATCAATGGGGAAAATGAATTATAAACTTTGTTGACAAATCTGTGATTGTTTCCATATATTCTATTTACACCATTCATGCTTCTTGCACAGTTGTTCCTTTCATTGATTTTTCAATTAATTGCCTTATGTCCAAAATTTTTGCAAGTATAACAATGACCCACTTTCTGGTATCCCGGTCCACTTCTCATCAACTATCTGTGTAGAGATTTCTTCAACCTTCTTGTTGGTATTTTCATATTCTTTGTATGAAGTTCCACCCATGCATACAAGATGTGTTAAGTCTTTTGGCACTTGAGAGTTTCTTAAGCTCTTCCTCAATGAGACAACTTCTTGTTCAAGTTTCTCACAATCTTCTTCTTTCTTCATGATTTGGACATTCCTTACTTCTCCTATTCTTCTTGCTTCTTTGAGTAGATTTTTCAAGGAAATGGTTTATTCTCTTAGTTTCTCAAAGTATTCTAATTGTTTCTTCAAGATTTCAATTGTATTTTCACAAGTACCCAATTCAGTTCTTAGTTATCTACGCGTGTTTTTCAGCTTGCTATTTTCAATCTCAACATGCTTCATTTTTTTAAGATTCTCATCTTCTTGTTGAATCATTTATGCTTCATGATTTTCTTCTTCTTCATTGAACTTTTTTTCTTCAACATCATCTCTTTAAATCCTTGGATAAATACATTCAAATTCAACATGTCCTACTCCTTCACAATTAAAGCAAAATAACTCACCTCTATTGGCTTCTTTAAAATATGAGATGTTGTAATTTGCTTCAACTTCTTCTTCTTCTTCTTCTACTTCTTCTTCTTCTACTACTTATTTCCTTGCATAAAGGTCTTGTATCTTGTCCCAAATATCTTTTTTCTGATGCACATGATCCCACCTTGTATTTCGCTGAATCTGTTAGTCCATCCAGGACGATATCTATTGCCAATTTGTTGTTCTTTCTTGCTTCCTCTTGAGCTGCAGTGTTTGGTTTCTTCAAAGCCTTGTATCCTAAAGAAAATGAGAACCAAACATCTGCCCCAAGAGATTTCAAGTAAGTTTCCATTCTATTATTCCAGTATTAAAAATTGCTTCTATCAAATGGTGGAATCCCATTTGGAATGTTGTCTTCCATTTCTGGTTAGGATCTTCCTTCCAGTGGTTAAATTGTACTGAAGGTAACCTTTTTTTATACCAATTGTTGATACTGAAAGGGGGGTGAATCAATATCAAGTATAATTTGAAAAAAAATTCAACTTATACTTCAAACAGATTATATATTCAATTATATCCAATGAGAAATGAACAATAGTAGAAGAGTTACACCAATACACCACAATACACCATGCACAATATATGAGAAATAATCAATAGTTATTGTTCAAGGGAAGTAATGACTTCCAAGGGAAGCTATAGCTTCCAAATATAAATGGAGGGATAAACCTCCAAAAAGAAGATACAATCCTAAAATATCAAGAGAGGGTTGACCTCTCCATCCTTTCCCCTTCCTTCCACCCAAGAATATATAAGAGATAATAAAACTTTACATTAAATTATCACCATCAACCAACCATCACATAGAACCTGATAATGCTTCCTGAGACTTCTTCAAATTATCCAATTCTTCACTTCTTGGAATAATATGATCCTATAGATAATATTACTCAATGTATTCTCTGAAACTCCTCTAAGTTTCACTCCTTGAATCCTCCCAGAAAATGAATTATAGAGAAAATGGTAGACCTTATTCAATTTTGGTTTATTCAAGACAATGAACTTGTAAATAATGTCCCGTGCCCAATATTTAACACCAGATTCTGAAATTCATACATAGGAAACTACATCATGTACTCTTTCCAATGAAATTGGTCTCACTTCATTTGGATTCTCTATGAAAACGTTATGACTTTTTTTCCCGAAACACATGTTTATGACTAGCTTCAGGACTAGTCCAAAACCCTATCTTCCACGGAGTGTATCTCCAAAATTATAGTGAATGAAGAGATGAAATGTTTACCACAAGTACCTACATATGTCTTCTCAATGGGCTTTGAATTGCACCATCTAAACTATTCTAGAAACAAAGTTATAGTGAAAATGGCAGGATGACCTGTAAATAAAAATACCTTATTTACTTCAGATTTCCTCAGAAATTTGACTTATATCTCCTTGTTCATTAATAAACTTGTGTGTGTTTAAAAATGAAAGTATAATGAGATGTATTTATACCCTTTATGTCACTTCCTTTTAACATTAGGGATGACATGTAGTTTCTGCTTCAATTCACATTGTCATCTTCAAAAATGCATTTCTCCTCAATCGTGAGGATCCACATGTCGTGCCACATACCACTGGAAGCGACATGAATTATACTATCCATCCATGGCTGTTTTATCTACATGTATAATTTCCTTCATTTCTATCTACTTCAATCAATTGTGGGGTCCAAGAGCCAATGGCTAGGGTTGACATCATTGACAACAACCAATATTCCAACACAAGGGTTACGTCATGCCTTTCTAGGGTGACATTGAGGCCCATAGGTGGAACGATGAGCTAGAAATGTAGGACACTTGGCTTCTAGAAGCCCCACATGATTCCCACATATGCCACTAGGCTCATAAATTCCTCCAAAATGAAAACCCTAGCTCTGGATGATGTCTAGGGTCATGATGGTGACGTCCAGGGCCCTTAAGGGTAAACGTCCATGTGGAAGAGAAAGGTCCCCCTGGGTCTAGGTATACCAGGGTTCCTCCAAAGGAAATGTCCTTCTTTTTCCCAGTGCAAATCTTCAATTTGTTCTTACCCATGGATGGGGTTGCAACATCCATCTGTGGGCTTTAAGCCCCCATGAAGGTTTGAGCTAATGACTCCCTCATGTGTACTTGTCCACCGAGCAAGGTCTTGCAACAACAACATGTATTCCCTCCAGGGGTTCATAAGTCACAGAGATGATAGCATGTAAATTACATCCAACAATTAAATTACCTAAACATGTGCATCAAACCCCCTTAACCCAGATAAATTCTCAAAGACATTATGCAATTTAACAAGTTAGGTTTTGAGAAGGTATCAAGGCGTCCTATTGGGATAATCTCCCTTAAGTTTGGGGTGTTTCCCAGGTGGGATCTAATCCAAGTCATGTAAGTGTATGAGGTGGCATGGGGTAAGTGGTTGGGTATGTGATGCATGTAATAACAGGGAAATGTAAATCCTTACCTGTGGGTGCCTTTGTAGAGGGTGAGTTGCACCTTATCATCAATGCAATTGTTTCCTAGCCCATTCATTTCCTTTTATTCTTAGATTTATTTCTTTTGATCTTTTGCTTTCAAGGGAAAAGTTGAGGTCCTGGCTTGATGACGAGAGGTGACAACATTATCCACAAACAATTCACGAAAATGAGAAGGATGGCTCGTGATGAGACTCCCTTTGTCTTGGCTATGCCACCAAGAGCCACTACCCTAGTTTGATGGCCAGATAGGTGGTAGTGTCATACCACTACATGTCCATGGTCATAATAGGTTGGATCACGATGAGACCTTCGATCCATCCACTAGTACCTTGAGTGTTTATGAATCTTATGGGTCCCCTTTTCTTACTGAGAATCCTTTCACTGATTTTTTCGGGATCCCTGGGTGAAGAATCTCAAATGTTTCAAGATTGGATTTTAACTCTTTTCATCTACTTTTACCCTATGGGTTGTTAGTCCCTTCTTCCCACAAGGAAAGGTACAACCCTTCCTAGCGTAGCCAATCCCAATGCCCAAACAAGGATAAGGGAGATGGAAGGAATAAATATGGAAAGTGCTAAGTATGGAGGGATAAATGATGAATTTTCACAGATCCACCCAATGGAAACCCATCCTAAAGGGAAATCAACTTACTAGGGCATCATGTCACCCCTCCAGGTATGAATGAGGAAAATAGCATAATTTCCAAGTAAATGTCATGAATGTTAGAAAAACAAGACCGTGGAGCAATAAAATAAAACAAATGCAGAAACAAAACACAGAAGATACACAATACAAGAGAGACATAGATTTACGTGGTTCACCCAGTGTGGGCTACGTCCACCAGAGAAATTTCCAGGTCCTTCCTTTATTATTATCCAACAAATGAAGGGATACAACCTACAACAAAACCCGTTGTAACTTCCTCTTCTTTCTCTCACAGTCTCCTCTCTCAGAATACAATATTCACCATCAACCATAGCTGTAATACATTTCCCTCATAAAAGAGGGTTTCCTTCTAGGGCAAAAAACCCTAACATAATCTCTACCGTTAGATCTACGACCATATAATGAATGGTCCAGATTTACAATGAAATTACAATATACTTTTACAGGGCAATTTTTCCTTTGGAGGCTTCTCCCCCGAACCCCCATTGTGGGACGCTTCCCCCGAACCCCCGCTGGGGGCCCGCTTTCCCCTAGACCCCCAATCCCAGGGGATAGCCCCCCTGGACCCTGCAGAGGGGGTACCCCTCCTCTGCACTCCCCCGTGTGGAAGAGTGTACATACTTCTGGGATGTAAATACTTCATGGGGTATAAACATGGCTGAAAGTAAGGACCTCTGAATCAAGAAGATAATCAGGCTCCACAACCAACAATCTACCACTTGGAGACTGATCTCAACAACTCCACCGTTTCTGTATATGCTAGACTTTGAACCTTCTTGGACCTGGAAAATTTCTCATCTTCATCTTCATTCTTGAAGACCAACTGAAGCTGAGCAGGAACTTAGTTTCTCCCTGGTTACTCCCTTTGTTAACATGTCTGCAAGATTCTGGCTAGTGTGTATCTTTTCCAACTTCAAATGTCCATCTTCCAAGGCATATCATATGAAGTGGTACCTCAACTATATATTCTTAGTCTTTGAATGGAAGGCCGAGTTCTTTGCAATGTGAATGACACTTTGACTGTCACAGTACAACCAGTTGTTCTCCTGCTTCTTTCCCAATTCCTCCATAAACCTCTGTAACCAAATCATCTCTTTACTAGCCTCTGTAGCATCAACATAATCTACCTCTGTTGTTGAAAGTGCAACAACCTTTTGCAGTTTTGAAATCCAACTTACTGTTGTTCCACCTATAGTAAAAACATACCCTGTGGTGCTCCTCTTGCTATCTTTATCACCTGCCATATCTGAATCAACATATCCCTGTAGA
>ML796483.1:439814-452884 GCA_009831015.1 Picea engelmannii | reverse complement strand
TGACTAGGTATTTCAGTGTGGAGTGATCAGTAAACATTTTAAAGTGTCCTCCCAATAAGTAGAGGTGGAATTTCTGCAATGCATACACCATGGCTAGTTCCTCTCTCTCTGTAGTAGTGTAATTGATTTCAGTTGTGGAGAGATTTCTGCTAGAAAATGCTAACGGATGATCAATGTCCTCTTCTCCAGGTTGTGCCAGTACTATTCCTAATGCAATAGAAGATGCATCAAAATGCACATGAAATTCCTTGCTCCAGTTGGGAAAGACAAAAATAGGCACAGTGACTATCTTTTGTTTCAGTGTGTCGAAGCTCTGTTGGCATTCGTCTGTCCAACCAAACTGACAGTATTTCTTTAATAACTTCTCCATTGGCGCAGTAATCTGAGCATATCCTTTGATAAATTTCCTTTAATAGCCAGTGTGTCCTAGCGCAGTGTGCAATTGTTTGACTGATGTAGGTGGTGGTAAATCAACTATAATTGCAATTTTGGATGGATCCACCAACAATCCTTGCTTCCATACAATACGACCTAATAATACTCCAAATGGTGAGAAGAAGATGCACTTCTTCAAATTCAAATGAATTTGACACTGCCTGCATTTATTCAACATTAGCCTTAGACATTCAATATGATTTTTCAACAAATTAAAAATAGTCCAGTCAGCAAAGTATGCTTCTAAAAATTTATGTAAAAATTCTTTGAATGCTTCAACCACCACCCTGGAAAACATGGCTAGGGAATTCTTCAGTCCAAATGGCATTACTGTATATTGGTAGGATCCCCACTCTATGGAAAACTTGGTCTTATGACGTTCCTTTGTGGTGATGCAGATCTGGTGGTATCCTGAAAACCCATCTGTAAAAGAATATTCTTCTTGGCCTCCCACGTTATCCAACACTTTGACTGTGAAAGGTGTAGGGAAAGGATCATGTAGAAAAGAATCATTCAACTTCCTGAGATCTACACAAATCTTGATCTCACCTGTCTTCTTATCTTTCACTATCATGGGGCTAATCCACTCCGACTCTTCGAAAGGTTCAATAATGCCTACTTCCAGCATTCTATTGAGCTCAGTATTCACTTTTTCCTTATATTTTGGGTTCAATCTGTAGGGTATTTTCTTGACCAGCTTCATGTCTGGTTTCAAAGGTATTCTCATTTCTCCCATAGGTCCTTTGAATCCCTTCATATCAGTGATCTTGGTCGGGAACAAGTCCTGATACTCATGCAATAATTCTGTGATTTTGTCAATGGTAGCAGCATCCTAGTAATCTCCGGCATTAGCAAGATTTGGTGTTTCCTCTATCCCGATATTGAATTTCTTTATTTTTATCGATTGTCCAATGAATGACAGTTCAAATCCTGGTCCTTCCACATCTCTCTGACCTTCTGTTTCTGTGATATTCACCTTCCTTGGGTCACCGTCTTCATCAGCATTAATGTTGTAGCAGGTCTACAGTTTCTGGAGGGTTGTAGTCCATTCATCCTCTTCTTGCTCCAAAGGGAGGCTAGATGCCTCCTCAAATAATTTTTGTCTCACCATATATAGTGCTTGATCTACAAAAGGAAATTCACTGTCAAACAAAAAGGTGGTTATAAAATTTTGGGTCATACCTTCCCATTCTGAAGTGACAAGGCACAACTCTGCTTGAAGGTACCAATTAATCGGGGTGGTATCCAGTGTATTGACGAATCTGTGTATCCATTGTTCTCTAGGAATGTCACTTCAGGCTTCTTCACAGCTTCATACATGGTCCTTTGGGAAGCTTCGACATGTGTACCGTGCTTCTTCGCTTCCTTCTTGTGTTGAAAACCACGTTGTCATCAAAGTTTGACATTGTGTCTAGTGTGTAATATTTCTTTTATGTGTCCCCCACCATCTCGCTGGGGTGGCTTTCATGACCTCTTCCATTGCCAACAACCTCTGTTGTGTTGGTACACTTGTCTCAAAGTCTAATAAGAAGTTCTCTAAGGGGTTCAACCCATCAAATGTGGGTATATCACTCACTATTGTGCCAATCCAACGAACTTCTCTGGTTAGCCTAGCACATATTCTTGTAAATACTTCGTACATTTGGTTCTGCCAGTTTTCTAACGCTTCTTCTGAGTCATATGAACATGCACTGTCACTTCGCCAGCTTAGATTTCCGTCAGCTGTAGGGTTGATATAATCATGCTTTCTGGCTGTTAATTTGTAGATGTTTTCCAGTTCAAATGCATGGTCCTCTTCTCTATTAGGTTCTGTGTATCATGGACCTTCATCTGGGTCTAAAGGTGAAAAGACCCTAAGGCCAACTTTCTCAAATGTCATGCATCGTTTCTTTAAATCAACAACAACGGAATTGTTGAAGGCCCAATCGATTCCTAACAATGAAGGGTAAGGGAAACTATCATCAAAAATTTCAATTACCTCAAAATCTGCAAAGGTTATTACTCCATCAATGTCCACTGGGACATGCTCTAATTGTCCAAATGGGCTGACAACTTGCTGATTAGCCATGCGAACCCTAATAGGGGAATATCTCCGCTTGAATTTTACCATCAGTGCCCAAGTCTGCTTCGTCATGACATTGAATTCTGACCCTAAGTCGAGGACCACATAGTCTATCTCATACTCTCCTATCTGAGCATTCAAGTGTAATTATTTATTTTTCCTTCTCCTTTTTCCAATTTGGTGCACTGCTCTATTCAGTAAGGGGTCTATTTTTCCTAGTTCATATTGCTTGATTAAATATTGTAATTCTTATACAATGCCTTTATATTGAATCAACTTAACACAAGTGTGCAAGAATTCCATGAGTTTGCTTACCTCTTTGATGCAGTCACGCTCGCAAGCACGTCCACTCACAGGATCTTCCCTTTTACCATGTCCCGAAGAACTCCAAGGCTCTTCTATTTCCCTATCGGAAAATCTGCACCCACAGAACTCTCTCACGGGAGCCCCCTTTTTACTTCGGGAAATCGGACTTCACAGCTTCGCGAGGTCAATGGTCGAACGTTGTACTCTCGGATCCCTGAAACCCGACAACCCGTCAACGCTGACCTTTTCCTATCGAGGTTTTCCCTATCACGAATTTGACACTCACGATGTCGAACCACTCGTATCCCCGACTCCCGATGCCCGATACGCCGAAACTCTGACACACGCACGAGTTGATTATTCAACGGTCCTTCACTTCATCGACACTTTGGGGTTCGCAATATCATGAATCTTTGCACATATGTTTCAGGACTTCTCGCCACAAAACCCCGATAAGGTGTGCCACCTGTCCACCTGCTGACCCTTGTGGCCCACACTATTTCTTTAGCCTGTCGGGATATCGCGTATCGAAATATCGCGATCCTTGATGCTATGTTTACGGATTTTCAACCCACGAAACCCCGATACACGATTCACGCATAAATCCGACAGCCCTTGTGGCTCAGATCGATGGTCCTGCCCCTCCTGAGATTCGAACCCCTTGAGAATACGTCGTTGTATCTCCCCTGCACCTTTGTGAGATCTAACAACTCACGGAGTTTCGTGAAATATCCTTAGATAATTTCGTCCGTCTGTCCCTCCTGATGAAATCTGTGAAATGACTATGTGTTCCTCCGTGGAACTCATCCACCTGCGTGCAAACTTGCGACGCTTCTTACAGACTTCCAGTCACAGCTTCCATGTGCTTCACTTCAATGGATTTGAAGGCCTTACCCTTCCTGAGCTTCCCCACCTCTAAATCTTGGAAAAGACTCTTGCACACACTCCTTGCGGCAACCTTCAGACACTTCTAAGTGCTGAACTTTCCTTAGACTCTGTGCACACCTGCAACAACAGTCCTTCAACTCTTCACTCAGGTTCGCAACCCTAAAATTCACTCGGCCTGCGCACTCCTTGCATGGCTCCTATGCCCAACTGCACTTCTGGGGAAATGAGAACAAAAGTAAAACTATCTGAGCTTCAGAGACACAACCCTGAATTCTTGTCGACACACTCCTTGTGGACACTTCAACTGCACTCCTTGCAAAAAATCTTACTCAAATAGAGAAACAATTGAAACTCATTCCTTCTTCCTCTCAGACTTCAATTCAAACATGAAATCATATACACAACATATAAAGCAAATGCATAATAGGAAGAAAACATTAGATGAGCATATCATTCATCATCAATACACAAAGAACAACACAAACCATGAATTTGAATCAACTTCCTTCTATTAATCCAAATGCCTGTACATGGGTGTTCTTACACAGTTCTCTGCATGCTCTTGCTCTTTCCTTTCTTCGACTCTCAATAATGTTACAATATACAATGAGGGTGTCTATATCCTATTTCCCTCTTGCGCTCTCAAACAGTCTAATCTAGAATTAAATTCTATCTACCTGCATTAACTAGTTTAAATGCCTTCTACCTACTAAGGAAGAGAGCTAAAGGCTCAAGGTCCATTTACATTATACAAGTGCGCCTCTTCTTAATGACTTCATTTAAGATTGCACATCAACTTCAAGGAAATTTCAAAATTTGTGCTGGCTTGTCCAACTGTCTGATTGTCTCCGCGCTGGCTCGCTTGTTGTGGGAGATGCTCCTGCATCACTCTTTTCCTTCTGTTGGTGATGCAGATGGATCAAACGCCCGAGGCATGCCGTATTCTTTGATTTTTGGTTGTCTCTTTGATGAATATCCTTGATTTCCTTTGAAATTTGTTCTTGCCTCCTCAAATGTCTGTCTTTCTTTCCTAGCATTGAATGTTGGGGTCTTTTCTGTAGCTTTCTTGACTCCTTGGTTGTTTTCAATCTTTCCTTGGGCTGCTCTGTCTTCACCTGTAGCAACGCCTCCTCGAGTAATAACAACAACTCTAGGTTGTGCTCTGTGAGGTTCAACATATATTAGTTGTACTTGTGGGTTCTACTGGGGTCCTTGTCTTTCCCAAAGTTTAGCCAACAGCAGAGGGCATTCTTCTATGACATGCTCGAAGGAGTTACAGTAACTACAGGTTGTGCAGGGATTCTGACAATCCCTTGCTAAATGTCCTGGTTGTGCGCAATTGTAACAGATTATTTTTCCTCAGCCTTGGCCCATACCTCCTCCTCCTCCTCCTCCTCTATAGCCACCGTAAGGAGTGAAATTTCCTCTCCCCAGAGGGTTGTACTGCAGAGTGTTTCCCTCTTGTTGTACTTCTCCTTGAATCTTGTATATATCTCTCGACTTTTCATGCATGAGATCATAAGCTCTACAATCCTGATCATCATACCCCACTGATTTATAGAATGTATAATAAAAGTTTGTGGGTGTCTGGGCATACTTATGCATGTAGTAGCACTCATCTGGGTGATGCCTATTTCTGCATACATCGTACCAGGGTAGGTTAACTTGTTTTAAGGGGCTGGGTGCCCCTGATGCCAAGTATTCATGAAATAAGGGATAGTGTTCCTTATCATGGCCTTCAGATATGCATATTACACACCAGATATCTTCCCTTTTGTCTTTTTCCTTATCTTTCTTCATATCCTCGACCTGTAAATCCAAACTAGTTAGCTGGCTCATGATCTGGCTAATGCCTAAGCTAGATTCTCCCATCGGTGTTAATTCCAGCTTCATGGCAATCTCCAAATATTCTTCCTGAGATGCAATCTTCTGCTGCATCAAAGGGATTCTTATGTGTGGTAACAACGCAGTGATGAACCACTCTTTGTTCTGTTCATCGGGGATCTGGAAAGTTAATCAGCTTGTCAGGGTCTTGAATCTCTGGTCGAACTCCCAAATAGGTTCTTCTACCTTTTGTTTAATCTCTTTTAGTTTTGTAATACATTGTGACTCCGACTTAGGTTTCTTAAAATCTACAATCAACACATTCTTGATCTCATTCAAGGGCTTAGGCTGTGCCAGTCCTTGGACAAGCTTCATGTACCAGCTCAGTGCGCGGTCCCTTAGCATAGTGCTAAACATGGTTCTCTTGATGGATTCATCGGTGATACTTTTAATATTCCATTCAGAATCACACAGAAACCAATGCTGATCTAGATCTTCAGATCCATCTACTCTAAAGATAGGGAGTCTCATTTCATCTGCCATAAAGATGACTAGGGTTCTTGTCTGAGTAGATGTTGGGCTACTAGTAACAGTACTCTGAGGAATCTGGTGGTTCTGACTATTCTGACTGCTAAGTATTGTTGGGACAACAAGATGATTAACATTACTTACTTCAGTAGTTCACGCAGTTCCTGAGGTTTTTGGTTCGCTTTGGTGCAGTTCTTCAACTTCCCCTTCTTCTATTCTGGTGGGCTCTAGATGCTCTTCGTCGGTTAGATCTACCTCTTCTCCACTATAGAAACCTTCTTCTCCTTAGTTTTTCTTAAAAAAATTCTCAAGGTGAACTCCTCAGAATACTCTCCCACTACACATATGTCCTACTTCTGTGTCACTGTCACTGTCCGAGATATTGAACATTATCCTTTTCAGGTCCAATCAATCTACTGTATCTTCAAGATGTGGTTTTCATGCAAGAGCATCTTGATTCTTAGCTTCAGAAAGTGAAATTTTTTTCCTCTGGGTCCCTTGAAAAAGTATCTCTCGGATTGACTATATGATTCAATTCTGTCAACAACAAACTCAATGATATATCCTCCGATGGTACTATCAAAATAGTGATCTACTGCTCTGGATACAACATTTTCGACTCTCTTGACCTTCTGGATCAATGCTAGTGTCCAAACCACATGGGGTCTAGATCTAATTTCAAACTGTGTGTCAACTAACCTAGCCAACCACTCATGCAACTCCTGATGGATTCCTCCAAAGAAGATCTCGTGAATGTCTGTGAAGATGTATCTTTGTAGCCAATCTTCAGTGCTTATTTTAGGGTTCTTGTTCTGGGCTTCAACGAAGTCCTTCTCTTGATCCTCTACCCACTTTTGAATCTCTATCTTTGAAGGGAACCACCTTGAAATTCCCTTAAAAATATTCAGGTCTCGGCAACAGAACCATTTGTTGGCATAGGGGTAGACCTGGGGTTTAGCTCCAAGACCGCACCAACAAGCCCTAGCTACTGGCCCTTTCGGCAACACCTACAAAGTAGATGCAGTCTCACCTGAAGCAACTATGAGGGGGTTGCAGGACAGAGATGTCTACAACTAGGGGAATATCAAGTGGTTCTTATTACAACAACAACATAACATGCATCTATTATTAAACTAGCTAGATCTATCCTTCATAGCTATAGATTTGATCTAATACAATAATGCAGATAACAATATAACAACATCAGAGCTCAAAGAATCAATCACACACACAACAATAGATGTACATGGTTCACCTTCTCTCTAGGCCTACATCCACAGAACTGTGCTTATGATATATTAAGATAAATCTTACAGTTTTGATCTATGCTTTTGGCCATTAGATCCTGTCTCTCTGTCTCTCTTTCTCTCTCCCTTCTTGCACACCCAGCTGCAGGACTTGATCTTCGCACCTAGCTGAAGATCTTACAATACCATAAGGCTCTCTCTCTCAGCACTTCTCTCACCCTTAATACAATATTCTCCTGATGAACAATAATCAACAATAAGGCTCAACCATAGTACCGACCCAACCTAGGTCTTCTCAACCTCTATTTATACATTACAATCCCTCACCGACAGCCTTAGGTCGAAACCTAGGTGTCAAAACCCTAATTACCAAAAGACCTAGGTGTCTACAACCCTAGGTCAACTTGACCCATTCTTTTTGGGCTTCGCCAGCCTATCTTTCCTTCTCCATATCGCAGTGCTCCAAGGCATCTAATGCTTCCTTTTTCCACTTCCCGAGTCATCCTCGGTCCATCCTCCTCATTGATCTGTCATCCTCGATCTCCTCATCCAATGGCTTGCTTTTCCGCACTTCGCTCCATATTCTCTGTTCTTTTGCTCACTTCGAACTAGTGACATCCATTGTGTCTCTCGCACAACTCACTTTTTACCTTTTCTTCCTCGTTCTTCGCTTCCTTCCATAACCCAGGGCCAACAGTGTTTGGAAAACTTTTGTAATTATATCATCATGTTATTGCCAAACTTAAAAATTATTAGAAACATCATATGATTGTTGTAAAGGAAATATTCAAAGATATCCTTCCATATCATAAATGGGATCCTCATCAGAACCAATCACATCCCACTTACGTCTTTTGACATGTATGAACTCATCAATATACTACCTTTATCATAATATGAAGGATTTAATGCATCCAAGGGCTCCTCTAATTCTTGTTCAATTTCGAGATAATAAAATAAACCATCATCAAAATCTTGGAAATGGAAATAACTTATAGTGTTCACTTCTTTTTGCATAGGATCTTCAAAGGATTGGATCACTTCATCAAATTTAAGAGCATCCAATACATCATCCCCAAGACTCATCTCTTTAATGATATTTTTTCCTTCGTCAGAAAATGAAGGACCTAGCTCTTCAAAGGGTTCCTTTAGTTCTTCACCTTCTGAATCATATAACAAAGTGTCATCAAAAACCTGGAAAGGAAAATTATTCACCTCATTCTCTTCGTATTGTACAATAGAAATAGGAGCTTGGAGAGTTTCATCGGACGAAGGAGAGGATACTAGTGATTCATCCTCATAATTCACTTCCTTATTCAAGTCTTTATTATATTCTATTGAATCATGGAAAAATATTGCTCCTCCTCAAGGGGTTGACAACCTTCACAAATCTCTTCTTCTATATCTGAGGGTTCTTGGTATTGAGCATGGTACACATCCCTGAGATCTTCCACAATCTCAGTGGTGAATCCTTTGTCCTCTAGGGCTATTGAGAGATTTGAAGGGAATCTTCATATGTCTAGCATTGTGGTTTCAAAAACTCAATAAAACTACTGATGAGGTCTACAAAATATGATATACCCTTATCTTAGCAACAACCCTTAATCCAATCTTGCAAAAAATAAGGTAGGGAAAGTATGAACAATTTTACCAGAACATCCTCCCATTCAAATTCTATCTCACTTATATACTTCAAGAATTCTACAATGTGAGTAATTAGGAGGCCTTTGAATCTTGGAGAGTTATTTAACCATTTTATATCAAGATAATGAGGGTATCATTGAAAAAATTCAAAATCAATAGTCTTATACACTTGTTCCTAGGGCGCCATCATCCCATATCTTGGAAATATCACAAAGTTGAGAGGAAGGTGGCACCTTGGAAAATTTAAGTGGAGTCACCAGATACCCTCTTCAGGATTATCAAAGGGATTGAGGGAAACACCCTCAGTGGAGTCTCAAGGTAAGCTTTGTCAGATGAAGGATTTGAGGGAAAGGCTTACCAAAAAAGTGTCATTGAGGAATATTGACTCAGTGTTCCCCGACAACGACAACAAATTTTTTATCGTGCAATCTGTATTTGCCCAAATCCCAAGGCAAGTGAAACAATATTGGCGTAACAAGGGGGTGACCTATCACTGTCACCTTAATAGGAAACCCTTTTATGTTTAGGATTAGGGTAAGACTACCCCAAGGGAGATGTCCCTAGAACCCTAAAGGGATGGTGAAACTAAATCAAGGATGCAAAGATAACCCCCCTCTCACTGGTCACTCAAGTCAAAAGGTCTTGCTAAGTTTATGTCTTAAGAGATGAAGCAAAATGTAATGGGTGAAGTGTACCTTCCTAGAACAAGACAACAAGCAAACTTATGGTAGTTTTGAGCAAAAAATGATATTAGTGCTTCAATAAGACAATAAACCAATGAAATATATGCTAGCTGATATAAAATTGCAGCAAAATGAAAGTTTACAACAACAAAAGGTATTTTGTAATAGCTGCAATAAATATGCCTCAAAATTGCTTGAAAATATAATGAAAAGATGGCATTTACTAGGCAGAATGATAATCAAATGTCACAAGCGATTTTAGAAGTGTTTAGCTAGCATTCAATGTAGACGATGCAGAAATTTTGTTCATTTAAGATGGTTGTAACAATGATTTATAACAACAACAAGTAATTAGTTGTCTAGGCTAGGTTAGTGTTATATTTAGTTAGTAATAGCTTAAGAGAATAGTGTTTGAGTGTTTGATCAACCTTCCAATAAGATACTAGTGCCTTTATGGTTTATGGAGTCAATTATATCAACAAATTAACTTGGTGAGATAACATTGATTATACTTGTTTGAAATATAACAAGGTGGAGGCTTGAGAAGTGGTACCTTAAGTTCTCAAGCACCAAGCCTCAAAGAGAAGGTTCAACTAGGGTGTAGGCACTTCTAGGCCCTAGAAATTTCCCCTATCCTTAGACTCTTGAAAAATATTTAATGCAATAAGAACTAGACAAAGCTTCTAAAGTGCTAGCACTTTAGGGTTTTAGAAGTTTGTCTAGACAAGATCTTCTTAAGAAAAACTAGCAAAAAAAAGAGCAAGAAAGAACCACCTTATGTTTCTTACTCCTAGGGTTTCAAGCAAGAAATTTCATAATATTAAATATGAGCAAGTAAAAATACCATAGAAATTTATCATGAAATGAAAATTGTATTTTTACTTACTTCATCAAGAATAATCAAGCACAAAAACCCTAGATTTGCCAAAATTTCACCAAGAAATGATCCAAAATGCATCCAAAATAGCTTCCAAGCAAGTGTGCCTTGGTAATTTCAGCTAATAACCCCTTTAGGGAGAAACTTTCAGTCCTCCGTCTTGTGAGAGGTGAGTTATGATGTCAAAATGAGAGTACTTTATGTTTATTTAAACAAAACTTTGACCTTTAATTAATTTTCAGGTCAAAATAAGGTCGACATGACCATTTTACAATAAAATTCAAATTTGACATAATTAAAATTAATTTGCATCTAAATACACCTCCAAGGGTGACATCATGCCCTTCTAGGGTGACGTTGAGGCCCATAGGTGGAACGTTGAGCTAGAAATGTGGGACGCTTGGCCTCCACAAGCCAAACATGATGCCCACATGTGCCACTAGGCTCATAAATGCCTCCAAAATGAAAACCATAGCTCTTGATGACATATAGGGTCATGATGGTGACATCCAGGTCCCTCAAGGGCCAATGTCCATGTGGAAGAGCAAGGTCCCCCTAGGTCTAGTTCTTCCAGGGTGCTTCCAAAGGCAACACCCTTCTTTTTCCCAGTGCAAATCTTCAATTTATTCTTACCCCTGCCTGGGGTTGTAACATCCATCTATGGGATTTAAGCCCCCATGAAGGTTCGAGCTAATAATTCCCTCATGGTAATAAGTATGCCCTCCAGGGGTTCATAAGTCACAAAGATCATATCATGTAAATCACATCCAATAATTAAATTACCCAAACATGTGCATCAAACCCCCATAACCCAGACAAATGATAAAATATGTTATGAAATTTGACAAGTTATTTTTGAAGAAGGTCTCAGGGTGTCCTATTGGGCTAATCTCTCTTAAGTTTGGGGTGTTTCCCAGGTGGATTGATGACCAGAGGTGACAACGTTATCCACAAACACTTCACGGAAATGAGAAGGTTGGTTCTTGATGAGACCCCCTTTCTCTTGGCTATGCCACCAAGAGCCACTACCCTGGTTTGATGTCCAGATATGTGGTAGTGTCATACCGCTACATGCCCATGGTCATAAATGCTCAGCTCATGATGAGACCTCCTATCCATAAACTAGTACCTTGAGTGTTTATGCATCTTATGGGTCCCTTTTTCTTACTGAGAATCCTTTCACTACTTTCTCGGGGATCCTTGACCAAAGCATCTCAAAGGTTTCAACATTGACTTTTAACTTTTGCCAACTACATTTACCCTCTGGGCATTTATCGTCTTCTTCCCATAAGGAAAGGTACAACCCTTCCTAACGTAGCTAATCCCAATGCCCAAACAAGGATAGGGGATATGGAAGGAATAAATATGGAAAGTGGTAAGTATGGAGGGACGAGCGATGAATTTTCACAGATCCACCTAGTGTAAACCCATCCTAAATGGAAATCAACTTACTAGGGCATAATGTCACCCCTCCAGGTATGAATGAGGAAAATAGCATAATTTCCAAGTAAACATCATGAAATGAAGAAGGATTCAATACAACATATTCAAGTGCTTAGAAAAATCAGAGAAATACATACCATGATACTCATACTCATTACCTCATTGTTATTGGATAAATCCGTAGGTGTGGACACTAATCGATCTCCCTAGATCCACTTGGATCTAGAACAAAGCAAGACAGAACATGACTCTTTCCCTAGATTTTGACCATTGAATTAACTAGGAGGCAAGAACAAATAACATACCTTGTTATCGCTTGCTATGGTCTTTGTTGATCCCAATTTGCTCCAGTGCTCTCGTGCAGCCAAGACCAAGACAACACAAACCAACCAAAGTGAAGATAGCACAATCTATTCAACAGTCAATCTATGTATATGATCAAGGAATTATACAATAAAGTGGAAATAGCTTTATGGGAAAGGGACATACTACTATATCATATTAATGGAAATTAAAGATTACAACCTGAGCCTTGATGTCACAAACTTCCTTTTGATGGCCCTTGGCTCTGACACACACACTTGCTCAATCCTTGCATGAAGAAGATCAAATCCTCTTGATAAACCAACTAGAGTCTTCAAGCTACTATTCAATGTTGAGTCCTTCACACAATTATTTCACCAATTCTCCAATGAATCTTGCTTAACCTTTTCCATGAGAATTCCCTCAATATATAGGAGAGAATGAATTAGTTACTTGGATAAGAATGATCCAAAAATATCAAGGAATCCAGTACTAGGATAACCATTCGAATGCCATCTCATCCTTCTAGAAGATTCCCTTCTAGAAGCATCAAGAATTCATCTTTTTCCTTGCTTTAGGAAGAGTTCTCACCCTAGCAGCTCAACACAGTGCAAACTTCTCACACCTTGGCTTAAGGCAGCCTGCGAGAATCAGGCATTCTCACAGGCAAATATACTAGCATCCTGTGAACCTTCTTCAAAAATGAGATTTCTGGAAAGAGAAGAAAGTAACTTTTCTCAGGAGAAAGTTCTTATGAAGAGCCTGAGTACACCATCATCAATACATCATCATGATGACCAAAATCATGGGTAACAGAATGCCCCCCAAAG
>ML796483.1:421182-439764 GCA_009831015.1 Picea engelmannii | reverse complement strand
CCTAATCGGAAACCTGCGAACAACCAAGCATCTGCAAAATATCATATATATCAATTCTGAGGTAGGCATTCCCATACTCAGATCACAGACTGATGACATTATAGACATGGGTCATGGCCACCAATCATACACTGTGGATCCATTTCGTTAAAATATAGCATAGCCACCGGAATACATTGTGGATCTATGCGAGAAATTTCAAATCAAGACGACATAGCCACGAGACATACACGGTGGATCTATGTGTCACAAATTATGCATACTCCATCACAACCTAGATCACAAAGATGATATCTAGGGTCTTCAATCTCGTCGCCCAAAGTACGAATCTAACAATGTGATTACATGTGTTGAATTCGAACATGGTAGAAACCACTTGATTACCAGTCATTGATGAAACCGTTAACAAGTGAGAGGGAAATCACCATTGATGTCAATGAATCCCAAGGTACCATAGTAAAATCCATCGAGTGTGAATAAATGAGTTGAAGTTGAACATCTGATGGAATCTTTTGATCAGGGGTCAATGATGTAAACCCACTATCGAAAGCGAGGAAACCTGCCATTGAGGCATGCAAGCTCCAAGGTACCAAATAATTTCTAAGTCTTGATTCCGGATAATGAGCTGAATTTGACGGAACAAAACTCGTCACAGGAGGGCCTTGATGTATCCCCCATCAATGACACAAAATAGGTAACAGATTTTGAAGATGAAACCGAGTATGATGTTAATTGGACTGGACACAGGGAAGGCTGACACGGATAGAATGGATAACTGCAGATGGCCAACTCAAAATAGGTTTTAGATGGACTTCTCTTGAACATATGAATGACACAACCAATGATTTGGCAGCATTGACTCAAAGACGACGCAGGGAATGACCTTGTAATAAATTGAATGAGAGACAAATGGATTTCCCAAACCAACTTCAAATGTGATGAATAAGGGGTGTCATGTTCAAGAGTGACACTTACTGCCAATCAATACGAATATGAAAACATATCCCTTTCCCAAATTCCCCCCCACCATTTTTGGCGAGTACCTCTTTATTTTTACGCAAGCTTGAGGAGGATAACAAATGCTTGTTGATGTAAGCTCATCCTTTAGATGAGTCCCTCAGAGTATGTTTAACGAACCCTAAGAAGGAGTGGTTCAGTCCCATCATGGGTCTAGCAATGTTTGTTTAACGAGTCTAGAGCTAGAAAACTCGAAGGTTTTTCATGATTATAGAGTCTGGAAAAACACTTAAAAGAGAACTCTCTCAGTTCCTTTTTCGTAAAATGGTTTGGATGAGACCGAAAAAGAGATAAATTATCGCTCACCAGATGCTTACTTCAAATACTTTATTGAGCATGAAAATTGCAAGGTCACTCGACGATATTTTCATGTTTAGAGAGTATGAAAAGAGATTAAAGAGGACTCCAGGGGGTTCCTTTTTCGTATAACCTTGTTGAGCCCGAAAAAGTGATAAAAGTATGCTCGATCCCGTTCTCATGTATTTATGAGCACAAGAACGAACAAAGACCACGCTCGAGGTTTTTATATAAAAACAATCAAAAACATGTGATGACAAAGAAAAATATGTCCATATCCCGATACTTGACCATTAAAGTTGTTATTCCCGCAAAAGGTTCACTCAACATGACATTAGGGATTAGGGTTTAATATATAAATAAGCATAAAAACCAAATGACATAGTAAACGTAAATAAAAAGGAGTAAATACTCTTTTTACCACATCATTTTTACCTTTCCACTATTTGAGCTCCAAAAAACCCCTCTTTTACCCTTAGAGTTTGATGTCAGATTGCGGGAGCTACGAGAGACCATTCAGTGAGCCGTCTGTGACAGTGAGGTAGGCTCTTCATCCTTAACACTTTCATGGTTTAATTTTGTAATTTAATTGGTTAAATTTTCATTTTTAAGTTGATTTTCCAAGCCCTACATGTGCGCTGCCATTCTCGCAGGCAGGCTATACGGGGCCTGCGAGAATGATGCATTCTCGCAGGTGAGCCTAAGGCCACCTGTGAGGTTCTCGCACTGTGCACACAAGGAACCTGCGAGAACCACAAAGCTCAAATTTTTTTATAAAATTTAGCCAATAAAAGAGAATGAATTCATGAAAAAAGTTGCTAATCTTCTTGTTGTGTCTCTTATGCAGATATTTGACTATCAACATGGTGCTTGAATGGCGCGAAAGAGAACATGAAGAAGACAATGAAATGGCTGAAAATCGTCCACCTACTATAGCTTCTTTGAGAGACTGTGGGCTCTTGAAGTACTTTCGCATCCCGGGCATGAAAGCCCAAGTCAGACTATTAGAGTACCTAGTGCGCATGTGGGACCCTGATCAACAGGTATTTCAGGTGGGGGTCCACACACTGTCCTTAGACATTGAGAACATTTACTTTTTGACCGGATTGTCCCGGCGAGAGTACTATGTGAGCCTGATCGGTAGCAGAGGTGGTGGGCTACAGATGAGTGAGTACTACCGTATACACTGCATTCCCGAGGCTAAGAGAAAGAAAGGAAAAGTAGTTATCTGGGGGTTATGATATTTGACCCTCCGTACTATCCTATTCACCATAGCGTGGATGGATGGGATTTCTTCTCCTCACATGGCATTACAGAGTTACTTCCAGTATGCTATTGAGTGTACTGAGCCTCGAGTGTTCAACTGGGCAGATGTTGTGCTTCGTAGTATAAAAAAGAAATTGACCAAATGTAGGCGAGGTAACTTGAAGCAATTTGGGTATGGATATTTGTTGGTGTCCTTCTTCCTCGAGAGGGTACCATTACTGAGGTTGTAGGTTGAATGGAATATACCGGGTCCCAGGGATCCAAGGATGCTGAGATGTTGTCACCTTATGGCCCGTCACGTAGCAGGACCGATCATCAAGTATGATGATACTTTCTTTGACTGGCTTCAACCGCATTTGTTGATGGTTGACGACTATGCTTATGCCGGCTTGGATTTCCAAGGAGATTCGGATTTAGCACTGCCAGAAGATGCTCAGTGGGGGAACCTTGGTAAGAAGTACACACATTTTTTCTTTTCAAATGTTTTTGTGAATTTTTATCATATTCAAATGTTTTTGTTTTATATGTTCATCCAAAGACTAATACAAAATCATTTGTTGATAACACAAATGTTGGACCTTACAGACCTCCCGACACTTCTCCCATCCAGTGGCGAGGAGAGGTAGCGGTAGCACCACAATATGTTGAGGATTATTAAGTGGTGGAATAGAATCTAGAGGGCCTGACTGTAGACATTCCAGACATGACTCTGGAAGAGGTTCCACGACGCGATCAACGTCATACTGTAGGAGTATCAACATCAATGAGTCGACTGCTCCATAGGGTTGCTAGGGCAGTCGTTTGTTACCATGAACGTCATCCATGATGTCACTTTGTAGAAGCTATGAGCTTCAGATTTTGACATTTTGGTCTTTGGACAAAATTTTTGTAAAAAACTCTTTTGATCGTTATATAAATACAGACGACTTCTACCGGTTTACTTTATATTGTGTGAATATTGATGTGATTGATTTATAAATGATTCAAATTTCTGTCCAATACATAATTAGCCAATGCATCTGTTAATGTATTTAGACATCTAGGAATATGTTGATATTCAATGTGATCAAAATAACGTTCCAAGAGGCGAATTCGCAAATACAGCCGTAACAAAGTAGGACTTCGAATAGAGTAGATATTACTTAACTGTAGTACTACAAGCTGCGAGTCAAGTCGCACAACCAAATGACGAATTCCAAGCGAGATAGCATCAACCAATAATTCAATAATAGCGCTATACTCTGCAATGTTGTTGGTCGCACGGCCGAGACACACGCCTCGTAAAGAGACAAGTTCGTTTGTAGGGGCATAAATTGCCCATGCAATAGAAGCAAGGTTCCGAGTACTATGGCTAGCGCCATCAACGAAGACAATATAAGGTAGCGAAGACTCCGACATCTGGAAATCAAACACAACGTCACATAAGAGCACAGACCAGATAACGACAAAAATAAACTAAAGTAACACACAAAACGTATGATACAATAAAAATACAAGTACTTGTGCACAAATAATTTTATGCATAGTACTTCTTCAAGTACAACCCATTCCTGGGTTCACTCAAAGGGATACCATCGTAATCTACCAACTCATATGCTCCTTTTTCCAAAACTCGTCGAATGATATAATGACCTCGCCACATGGGTTCGAATTTCCCAGCTTCTAACATATCTCGATCTTGTTCATAGAGAAGAACAAGATCACCTTTGGAAAAAATGTGAGGCTTGACATGCTTGTCGTATCGGGCCTTGACATGCTTTTTCTGGGCTTCAATGACTAGGGTGGCATCACGTCGAGTTTCATCTAAACGCATAAGATACAATAGATGTTCTTCCTCAGCAGAAGTATTGGGTAGGAGTTCAACAACTAGTTTCAAAGAGGGTATCTCGCATTCGATAGGGAGAATGTCTTCCACACCATAGACTAACCAAAAAGGTGTAAACCGAGTAGCGGACTTGACAGATGTCCGATACGCCCACAATGTCGAAAAAAACATTGTGTGCCAACTTGTTTTATGAATTCCTATCATCCTTCGAAGCATAGTTATGAGAAATTTTTTGATATCTTCGACTTGGCCGTTGGCTTGTGGATAATAAGGCATTGAGTTATCATGACGAAGACCCAACTTCTCAGTAAGTTCAGACATCATAAAATTCCTAAAGTGGCTACCGTGATCAGTGATGATAGCTTGGGGAACACCAAAACGAGCTATGATGTGGTTAAAAAGAAATAAGGTTGCGATCTTTCCAGTATTGTCAAATGTTGGCATCGCCTTAGCCCATTTCGTAAAGTAATCAATGGCTACAATAATGTAACCATGCCCCCCGGCCGAGTGAGGGTGGCATGTCATGAAATCGATGCCCCATTTCGCAAAGGGACCAACTGAGACCATAGGATGAAGAGGAACAAGATGGGACCGAATTTTCTGATTGTAGGTCTGGCAGGCATGGAATTTCTGAATGACAATAATGTAGTCATTAAACAAAGAAGGCCAAAAATATCCTGCGCGTAAGATATTTTGGGTAGTAGCATACCTCGACATATGACCACCACATACTCCAGAATGGCAGTCATTCAGAGCTTTCTTGGCTTCATCGAATGTGAGACAACGTCGAAAAACAGAGTCAATCCCTCGACGATAAAGAGTGTCTCTGAGGATAATGTATTGATGAGCTTGATAGCGTATGCGACGTCATTTAGTACTAGACAAAGTAGGTCAGAAAGTCTGGGTTTGGAGATATATAATGATATCCCCATACCAAATATCATCAGTGCTAATAAGGAAAAGAGATTCATCAGGTAATGAATCAAATGCTACATTTTTCGTTGCAGAATGAGGGAAATCGCATATCAACTCAGCAAAAACTAAGGATTTCTTGGACTTGGCGTGGTCGAATTCCAAGTCAAACTCTTGGAGTATCACAATCCATTTGGAGTATTTGCCCCCTAGCAATTGACGTGTCAAAATATGTTGCATAGGGTTGCAATGAGAAATCACCGTAGTCTTACGTGAGAGGATATAGTGCCGGAAGCATTGGACGGCTTGAACGACAACCAAGGCTAGTTTTTCAACATGTTGATACTTGATTTCAGTGGGTGTGAGACTTTGACTCAAGTAGTAAATAAAATGTTCATTGTGCGCATCATCCTCTTGAACGAGAACCATGCCAATAGTGTACTCCGAGGCAGCAAGATAAAGGAAATAATCGCGACTGTAATTGGGGGGGAAGAGAAGCGGAGCTTGTGTTAGGGACAACTTCAAAGTTTCAAAAGAATTGTTGGCAATGGTATCCTAGATGAACTCTGAATCTTTCTTTAATAGCCGCGTAAAACCACGAGTGATCTCGGCGTAATTAGGGATAAAACGATGAAGAAAGTTTGCTTTCCCCTGCAAACTTTGCAACTGGCGAAGTGTAGAAGGAGGAGGGAGATTAAGGATCGCCTCAACCTTTAAAGGATCCACCCAAAGCCCTTGACGTGAAACGATAAAACCTAGAAGACGCCCAGATTCTACGCAAAAAATGCACTTATGAGGATTTAAATGTATACGATAGAACCGACAGCGAACGAAAGTGGCACGGAGGTGGGTAGGATGATCGACTCTGCACATAGAATGAGCGGGTAAATCGTCCAAATAGGGTTGAACGATGTGCTTGATATCATGAAAATCATAAGACATAACGCGTTGAAAAGTTGTGCCCGCATTCTTAAGACCAAAAGGGAGTTTCTGATAGGAAAAAGTACCCCAAGGAAAAATAAAAGCAGTCTTATGTTGATCCTTAGGAGCAATGTTAATTTGATTATAGTCAGAGAAACCATCCATGAGAGAGAAGATTTCACTTTTGATGCAATCATCGACAATCTGATCGACAAAGGGGGTAGGAAAGTTGTATTTCGGACAAGCTTTGTTAATATCCCTATAATCAACGCATACACGAATGGTGCCTCCTTTTTTGTCAATCGAGATAGGATTGGAAACCCATTCTGTAAAAGCCACCGGATAAATAAAGCCAGCTTTCAGAAGTTTCTCAACTTCGAGCTTGATAGCAGCTGCTTTACATGGGTGAACTGGACGAAGGCATTGCCAGATGGGTTTAGCGCCGAGGTATGTCTTTATCTCATGTACAACAATTGCAGGGTCGATACCTGGCATCTCTTCATATCTTCAGGCGAAGATGTCACGAAATTCTTTGAAAAGGGAAGTATAGGTGACGATTTTGTCGGAAGAACACAAAGCTCCAATATGGACATTTTTTACGATTCCAGGTTTAACAGATATGTCAATGGGAATTGTGGGCGATATATTACTTAAGTTCCCTTCAGCAAACACATCATGTGTAGTCGCGGAAACCATCGAGATGACAACAACGATCGACGGAGTCAAAATCCATTGGTAGTTCTCAAGAGTATGTTGCTCCAGAAAAAGGATGGAACGATGATGCCCATCATCCCAAGGGGTGTCCTCCATGACGGACATGATCATCTCATTAGTGGGAAAAATAACATGAAAAGGATCGGGAGACAACTCATCAAGAGAGGGGGTAGAGGGTGTTGCCGATTGAATGGTCTTATAGGCGGACTCAACCGGACTTAACGACATTACGTCGCCGAAACGAATATGATCTCCAGGGTCAAGGACTATCCAAGGGTCGGAAGACGCAGGAAGTTTCTGAGGCATGGTGGAGATCATATTGATAGAAGCAATAGACGAGCATGGAACATTGGGCGGTGGAATGGGGAAAGTACCCATTAACGAGGATTCCTTTAAAAGGCCTACACCGACATTCTCATAACCCGACGGGGTTTTAGCAATAAACGGTACGTTGCCAGTACGAGTATCAGAATTGAAGAAGGCGAATTGGTCGACGGTAACAACCTTTCCTTGATGAGGGAAACATACTACACGGAAAAGTGTCGACACAACGGTGCACATGGAATCGATCCAGCTACGGCCAAGCAAAAGATTATAATCAAGTGGAGAATCAAAGACTTCCACTTCAACTTGGACCGTCTTACCTTCTAATGTGATGGGAAACGAAGGAAGAACACCATAAGGCTTAAAACTAGAGCCATTGAAGGCTTTAAGAGTGTTTTGTGATTCATTCAAAGAAGGGGAGCCAATGGCTTTCCAACAAGCAAGAGCCATTACACACATCGAGGCACCCTCGTCGATAACAGTTCGACAAATGTTCTTGTCAGAGACAACAACCTGTATCTGGAATGCGAGTTGAGGGGGTAACCTTGGAATGTGATATTCCAAGTCAAAGACTATCAAATTTGTATCCATCGAGTCAATTCCACCGATAGCTTTCAAAAGTGACTTTCGTTGTGTGGGACAAGTTTGAAGGACTTCAAGGGCTGACATCGCATAAGGTGCTTGAGCCAGATCTTCAACAATGCTGTAGTTTTGGGCCACACGAGCATGAGGATTGAAAGCCGATTTCCTAACGACACCCTTTGGGGGGGGGGTCACAGAACTGCGTCGAGGCTCGGTCGTTCAATATGAAGAGGACCGTTAGTAAGTGGAGTTGCGGGAGAGGGTTGTACCAGAGAAGGGGGTAAATCATCAACCTTCTCCTTAGATGGAGAATAATCTTTGGCTCGAGTTGTGAGGGAAACGTTGTTCTGCTTAGAATCACCAGTAAAAAACATAGGATGTAGTAGAAGAGGATGGTTGATCATGAATGACCAACTGAGCATGTTGTTGAGATGGGAAAGGTTGGGACAAGATAGCCGGTGGAGTTGGTTTCAGAAAACTAAGTGACCTTGCCTCGTCGTGGACAATCCTTCGTGTAGTGATCGTCACCACAGATAAGGCAAGGGTATCGGGGTTTGCACTTATCCTAGTCATCAACAGGAGTAGTTTTAGGTTGCTCTTCTTGAGTATTATTTTTTCCCTCCTTATGCTTGCCTCTCCCCTTTTTAGATTTGTTTTTACCGGCTAGGGTAGTTTGGACAGCATTTACCTCAGAAGTTTTGCCGGTGGGAGTGGCAGGAGACGGAGCATTTTGAACATTAGAATAAGCAGATTTAGGGGTTGTACTGGAAACATAATGTGATTGGGCTTGGGCAGTACCAATCACACCATCAGCTGCATGTGAGGCAGTTAGAGTCGTTGAAGTGCTAGAAGTATTAGGACGAGGTAATTCAGGTAGTAAATAGTAAAGTGTTCTCGTTTGTGAATAAATGAGATCAAGATATTGAGCACGACTTATAGCCTTCTCTTCCATGAAAACGCCACCCATGGCAATGTCCTTAAATGATTTTGTAAACCATTCTGCCAGTAACTGATCAGGGAGCTCAAGTTTAATGAGACGTCGTCTCCTTCACCACTCATGGATGTGATCAAATATATGAGTGCCTTTAGTCTGTTTAAAGGAAGTCAAAATCTTGGTTCTCATGTCATAATGGATCGATAACTGGTAGCGTAAGGAAATCCATGGCTAGGGTGTTAAAATCAGAGAAGAAACCTTGTGGCAATTCAATATACCACTTTGCAGCAGAACCGGTAAGGGTTCGTTGAAAAAGACGTAAATGAATAGAATCATCCATCAATGAGTTGGATGAACACCATAGGTGAAAATTCATAACGTGATTATTTGGGTCCTCTCCCACTTTTCCGTCGAATTTAGGAATGTCCGAGGGAAGCTTGGCTGGTATAACAGGCCATTGGGGAGAGTGACGAATAGAATCATTTAAAATCCTTGACAAATCCGGAAGATCCAAAGTGGCGAGAAAGGGTAACTGTTGATTCACCTGCGGGTACTGGTGGCTTTGGGGAGGAAGCCCTGTTGGCAAACCAGTAGGACCATAAGCAGTTTGCATATAATGTGAATATCCAGGCATATTCGGTGGTGGTTGGACAGGATAGTAGCTCATCGGATTATACCCTGGAACAGAGGCTTGAGTTTGAGCATTTGACCCCCAAATGGGATTAAACGAACCTAGATATGGTTGGTCCATGCTAGGGGGTGTTATGGACGCAGCTGGAAAATGTTGCCCCCCAGTCGATTGAGAAGGATTTTGTATCAGGTGATTCCAATACTGGGCCAAGGATGGAGGTATGTTCTGCCCATAAGGCGGGGTTTCCCCTCCCATTGAAGGTGGTGTACCAATTGAGGGCAATGTTCCAATTGGCATTTTCCAACTGAGAGGGGGTTGAGTTATACTACCTTGATGAGATTGTCCACCAATCGGAAGCTGATAAGCTAGAGTGAATGATGGAATAGCACCAATAGGATTAGGATTGTGAGTAGAAGATGAAGAAGGTCCTCCAAAAGGAAATTGAGGGAGTGTTGGGACAAAACCGGGAAGAAAGTGCCCAAAAGAAGAAGGACCACTAGGAGAGCCGGATGGATTTTGCGCGGGAGTAAGAATGGTAGCATTCAACACACAGTATCCAGGTGGTAGTGTCGGATTGACATTGGGTGTCCGCTGTGTGTTGATGGGAGCAAGACTAACCAAAGGAAATCCGGTTGGAACACTCATAGTAGTTGCAACATGGGCCATTTCAGCAGGTATGGTAAGGTGATAAGGGGTAGTCACCGGTGCTGTCTCTGTATTAGAGATTTCAGAAATAACAGGGGGGTTGATCTCAGAAATCACAGGTGAACCCGGACCAAAAAGGTCTCGCCGAAAAACACCTGTAGACCAAAAAGGATCTTGGCCTTCTATACCAGGAAAGGGCCCAGTTGGAGACCTGGAATACAAAACAATTAAGTCTCCGGAAGAGTCTTCTCACATAAAACGTCTCTCAGAATCGGGGTTAAGTCAAAAATCCTCTTGAGTATTTGTAATTCGAAAACATTCTAAAGAATCAGTGTGTTCCACTTGTGGGGTGGTGACGACTGGGACTTCACTCTGCCGAGGAGAGCCTCCAGGTGTGCTTGTGGGAAAGGTTTGGGAACCTTCTAGATGCTCTGGAGATAAACCCTGCATTCTACGTGAACGACGTGGAGGAGCTATTGTAAATGAGTAACAAACTTTGCGAAGAAAATCCTATGGTCAACTTCAGGAAACAAACAACACGTGCTAGTAAACAAAATCTAGGAAGCAAAACCAAGCAAACAAGACCTTCTAATTGCGAAGCCACTAGTTGGTGATGAAATCCAACGTCACAACAACAAGACGAGAAGGGGCGGGGCTAGGGTGGAAAAGTTACGTTGACGACCTGCTTAACGGACTTACACCCTGGTGCAAGCTCCCACACATAATCGTGGGTATACCCTCCAAGGAGCTCGAGTGAGTTTGGTCAACGTCAATTCCAGGTACCGTGAAGACTTTCCCCTCCACAGTCACCTCGGGTAAGAACCTAGAGAGAAAGGCCACTAAGGTCACCACCAACAACAATAAAGCCTGGGGGAACAGTCGACAGTCCGATCCACACGCAAGGGTAGGGTATCTAGCCCACAATCAACTCAAAAGGCTTCCACTCATCATTGTGGGTATACCTCCGAGTGATCCCCATAATACGTGCAATCTCTACACTGATATCAACAAAGCAGGGTGAGTAACTCTGCCAATATCAATGCGACCTAGTGTTTGACCCTTGTGTGAGAAGGGATTCCCAGAACAAGATGTTGCAAATGGAATTTAACACTCCCTAACACAAGATGTTATTGTGTGTTTTGTGCTTTTGGAGAGTGTATATCTCTTCCTACTCCAAAGCGCTAGCCTAGCTAAATGTTGGTGTAAGAGAGCCCTAGAAAAGAGTTACTAGATAAATTTTATGACTACGCAGTGTTATTAATAGCTGTTGTTTACTCAAAGGAAACGAAAGTGAAACTTATGTTGTATGAATCTGACCCAACAATGCAAGGATGAGAATGAAATATATCACTTTTCATTCAATGAATCCTATGTATGGGAGAGAGAAAATTTTCCAGATCAACTTTGAACTACAATGCAAAATTTCTTTGAAAATGCAAATGCAAACAATCACTTATCAAATGACAATTTTCTATTGTGTCTTTTTCAAATACTTCAACAATCTCAATAATTTGATTTTCAATATTTTCAAAAATGAAAAGAATTTTTTGAAAGAAAAACTTTTTGTTCACTTTTCAAAAAGGACCCACACTATGACAGTGAGAGTACAGAAAATCAAAAACCAAATGAACAAGCAATGATAAACATCCAATCCACTCTTTCAACGAAAACAAAAATAAAGAGCAAACCAATTTAGTCTTTTCAAATGCAAAAGAAAATGATCTTTCAAACCAAAGCAAATGAGAAAAAAACAAGCACTCAACTTTCAACCAATCACTGGTTCTTAACTAATCAAACACACTCAGATTCTGAAGTCAGAGAGAATGGTTTTTCCAAGAAAAGTCAAGAAACGAAAGTCAAGACACAAATGACAAGAAAAGCCTTGAAAACCTAAGACTGTTCATGCATGCAAACGAAGACAAGAAGAACGTCAATCAATGGTCCAAAAAACTCTTATGAGGCAATCAAACTAATCTGGGCAGTTAAAAATGCCAAAACTCAAATCCAAAAATTTGAACAAATGAGTTCGCAGGCAGGCAATATTACACAGTGCGAGAATCACTGATTCTCACAGGTGACCCTTGAACAGGATGCGAGAACCTCGCACTGAAACCTAAAGGCAGAGTGTGAACTCTACCTATTATCACAGGCTGCAATGAAGTACAGTGCAAGAATGTCTAAACATAATCAAAATTTTGGAAAATGAAGCAAAATTGAAAAAGGCCTCTGAACCCAGAGGGTCTATCAGGATATCCTGAAGACTCAGAGATTGATAGGACAGGAGAAAAGTGAAACCAGAGCAAATGGCCACAGAAAAACACTAAAAACCACAAATAAAATGGGATAACTCCCCAGTGGAGTCACCAATTTTGTTATTGGATAAATCCGTAGGTGCAGACACTAACCAATCTCCCTAGATCCACCTGGATCTAGAACAAAGCAAGACAGAACATGACTCTTTCCCTAGATTTTGACCATTGAATTAACTAGGAGGCAAGAACAAATAACATACCTTGTTATCGCTTCCTATGGTCTTTGTTTCTCCCACTTCGCTCCAGTGCTCTCGTGCAACCAAGACCAAGACAACACAAACCAACCAAAGTGAAGATAGCACAATCTATTCAACAGTCAATCTATGTATATGATCAAGGAATTATACAATAAAGTGGAAATAGCTTTATGGGAAAGGGACATACTATTGTATCATATTAATGGAAAGTAAAGATTACAACCTGAGCCTTGATGTTACAAACTTCCTTTCGATGGCCCTTGGCTCTGACACACACACTTGCTCAATCCTTGCATGAAGAAGATCAAATCCTCTTGATAGACCTGCTAGAGTCTTCAAGTTGCTATTCAATGTTGAGTCCTTCACACAATTCTTTCACCAATTCTCCAATGAATCTTGCTTAACCTTTTCCATGAGAATTCCCTCAATATATAGGAGAGACTGAATTAGTTACTTGGATAAGAATGATCCAAAAATATCAGGGAATCCAGTACTAGGATAACCATTCGAATGCCATATCATCCTTCTAGAAGATTCCCTTCTAGAAGCATCGAGAATTCATATTTTTCCTTGCTTTAGGAAGAGTTCACACCCTAGCAGTTCAACATAGTGCGAACTTCTTGCACCCTAGCTTAAGGCAACCTTCGAGAATCAGGCATTCTCGCAGGCAAATATACTAGCAGCCTGCGAACCTTCTTCAAAAATGAGATTTCTGGAAAGAGAAGAAAGTAACTTTTCTCAGGAGAAAGTTCTTATGAAGAGCCTGAGTACACCATCATCAGTACATCATCATGATGACCAAAATCATGGGTAACACTCATGGAGAAAGACCAATCACTACTTTAGGACTAGGCTTGTGGAATGGATATTGTTGTTGGTGATAAATGGACTGCACTAAATAAAAGAGGGGCCCTCTGGGGCCATGCTCAAGTTGTCTGGCTCTTGGTACTCCATGTCTAGGACATGTGGGCCTCGAGACATGATCTCCTTTGTTATCCCTAGGCTAGGGGATAACATTTCTCACATTGTATCAAATAGTTGTCGAGAATAAGTAGAAATCATGGTACCCCATGAGATGAAAACTCATTCAGGTATGTGTTTAGTCAAATAATTGACGTGCAACTACAAATTCACTTCCTGCGCATTGCATTACATGAAGAAATATTATGGGTTTCATCCACTAGCTCATTATGTGCATAGCCTATATTATTTCACGAAACCAAATATTTCTTGGGAATTTCTTGGAAAAGTTTGAAAGTTTCATCAACAAGTCCCTTCTTCCCATGTGAAAAAACAATTATGTTACACAATACAATGCTTCACTAACTCACCCATTGTTCATATAACTAGAAATCAAGGCAATCCAATCAATATCATCACGTTCATGAATTTTCTCAAACAATTTGCACACCCGCTAAGAATTTCACCTCTACCCACTGTGTTTGGCCCAAGTAGGTCCAGTATTGAAACGGGAGCTCTGATACCACTTTGTAGTGTACTAAGCCACCTTAATGTTGACTTGGATGGAGGGGTACTGGGGAAATTTCACAATTTCCATCCAATTTCACCATAAGCACATCCAACCTTTGATACCATATCACAACACATTTTCCATCATACAACATTACATGCATAATTATGCATAACACATTAACAATCCAAGAATGTAAAATACACAGAGACTCTACAAACATACAACAAATTAACTCATAATTACGCAGTGTAGCAATAAGGATACATGTCACTTATCTTGAATGAAAATATTGACTGGTTGCGGACCTCAAATGTTCCTCCCAGCCATAAATTGCATTGCTCATAATCTCTCAGTAGTTGTTGGCATAAGAGCAGATGCAGGGTTCAGCTCTAATAACGCACCAACAAGCCCTAACTACTGGCCCTTTCAGCAACACCTGCGAAGAATATGCAGTCTCACCTGAAGTAGCTATAGGGGTTTGTAGGACACAAGTGTCTACAACCAAAGGAAATAAAAAGTGATTCCAATACAACAACAACACAACCTCTAGATATCATTTACCAATTTAAACCTACTTCGCACAATATATCTCAGATCTAGCACAATAATGTAATAACAGAGCAATCACAAGACAAAGAACACAACATCGATCACTCACAACACAAGATATACGTGGTTCACTCTCTCCCTAGGGCTATGTCCACATAACTATGCTTTATAATATATTAGGTGAAAGCATACAGTTCTATATGCGCTCTTAGCTAGCAGTTCTTCTCTCTTACTCTCTTCTCTCTTTCTCCCTTCCCTGGGCACCCAGTTGCAGGGTTGATCTTCGCATACAACTGAAGATATTAAAATATAGAATACTCTCTCAGCACAATACTTCTCCCTCAATAACAAAAATCGCTCATCATTACATCTAATCAATGAACAACCCATCCCAGGTCCTCTTGACCTTTATTTATACATTAAAATAACTCACCGACAACCTTATGCCGAAACCTAGGTGTCAAAACCCTAGATACCAAAACCCTAGGTGTCTAAAATCCTATGTCAACTTGACTTGCATTTTCATGGTTTTGCCAACCTGTCTTTCCTTCCTTCCCACGAGGTGCTCCAAAGCATCCAACGATGGCTTTTCCCACTTGCTGAGTTGTCCATGATCCGTCTTCCTTGCTAATATATCATCCTCAATCTCCTCGTCCAATGACTTGCTTTCTCTTACTTTGCTTCATATTTTCTTCTCTTTTGCTCACTTCGACCCAGTATTAGTCACTGTGTCTTTCAGGTAGTTCACATTTCATATTTTCTGCTTTAATCTTCACTTACTTCCAAAACCAAGGGCCAATAGGCCCCCAACACTCACTTGTGACTCATTCCGAGGCACTTCAGATCTGAGCCTTCTATTTTTCTTCAACTGCAAACTACACAGCGCAGTCTGTGCTTTCTTCTCTATTCCTCCCCATTGTGTGTAGACTGTCTTTTCTATGTCTAGTACCCAGTTTCAACTGCACCTAGAACCTGGACCCTTCTCCTTCTGTTTTATCAAGAGCTACGAGGCAACTGATTTTCATAGTAGAATTTCAACCAGATCCCATTCACCAATCCTTCCCTCCATTCTCCATTCAAAGTCTTCAGTTGTGTAGCTCCTCCTTCCATAACATAGACAACCTCATATGGCCCCAACCAATGTGTTCTAAACTTCCTTGGATGCTTCATGAACTTGTTGTCATATACCAATACCGGATCTCCTTGATTGAATGATTTCTTCTTGATGTGTCTGTCGTGGTAGGCCTTTTCTCTTTCCTTCTGAACCTGTTGATTGAATCCTGCAATAAATCTGTCTTCCTCGAGTTCAACTAACTACGCAAGCCTCTCTTGAACAATGCCAGTGTCATCCATATCTGTAAAGGATGCAATTCTTAGGCTAGGAACTAAGTATTCCATAGGTACAATTGCATCTAGGCCATAGACCAACTTAAAGGGAGTCTGCATTGTTAGCTTCTTACAAGTGGTTTTGTAGGCCCATAACACTGCTGCTACTCTCAAATCCCAGTCATCCATGTTCACACTGCAAATATTCGTCAACGTTGTTTCTAAGATATTATTGAATGCTTCAATTGTCCCATTCACTTGTGGATGGTAGGGTGTTCTCTTTTGATGATGAACTACAAATTCCTTAGTCAAGGATTCAATAGTCTTATTAATAAAATGTATGCCTTGATCTCTCATAAGGATCTTCAGGCAGCAAAACCTAGTTATGATATCATCAAATATGAAGCACGCAATTATAGTGGCACTACAATCCTTAACTGC
Source organism: Picea engelmannii (assembly GCA_009831015.1). Lineage (NCBI taxonomy): Eukaryota > Viridiplantae > Streptophyta > Pinopsida > Pinales > Pinaceae > Picea > Picea engelmannii. The sequence continues at coordinate 423,397 of ML796483.1, read as the reverse complement.
TCTTGCTTTAGCCCATCTAGTCAAATACTTTGTCACAATGATTATGTATCTAGCTCTTGTGCACTTCCCTGGTGGGCTTACAGGTCCCACGAAATCAATGGCCCATTTCTCAAATGCCTGTAAGGTTAGCTTGGGTGCTAATGGAATTTCATCTCTTCTAGACGGTTTCCAAACTCTTTAGCATACGTTGCAGGATTTGTATTAGTCTTTAGAATCTCTGTGTAAAGTAGGCCACCATAGGCCAGCTCTAAGAACCTTCTGTGTTGTTTCTTTTCCTGTGTAGTGTCCTCCTGCGATGCCTTCATGAGCTTCAACTAAAATCAGTGGTATTTCCTCTTCCATAACGCATCTCCTCGGTACTTCATTAGGTCCCATCTTGTATAGTTGTCCAGCTATAAGTGAAAAATATGCAGCGTGCACTACCAGTTGTTTCTTCTGAATGAATGTGTATTCACGAGGTGCTATTCTGGTTGACAAGAACTAAAATATCTCTGCGAAGTGATCATCAACCTTCCTGATGGCCAACAACTGTGCATCTAGCAGTGTATCCTCCAAACTAGTAGGTTCCTCTCTGTGTTTTACCCTGGACAAGTGATAAGATCCTTTTTTCATTCTTCATGGCTTAACCACGATCTCAAAATCATATTCCTAAAATAGCAGAAGCCATATGCATATTGTTCCCCCCAACACTGGCTTGTTGACTAGGTATTTCAGTTCAGAGTGATCAATGAACATTTTAAAGTGTCCTCCCAACAAGCAGTGGCGAAATTTTTGCAGTGCATACACCATGGATAACCCTTCTCTTTCAGTTGTGGTGTAATTTATCTCAGCTATTGATAGCTTCCGGCTAGCAAAAGATAACGGGTGGTCAATTTATCCTACTCCTGGTTGTGATAAAACTACTTGTTATAACCCTAAAATGCACCACACAGGTTTACCTGGCATCAGGCCAACTCATGCCTCTTCCTAGCCAAAGCCATGCTGAACAAATACTCAAAAAAACACTTAGAACAAGCAACCCGCGCCCTAACTTCTCACTGGGCGCGGACATCCGCTTGCTGTCCTTATACTGCACGCGGGCATCCGCGGGCTAACCCAAAATAGCCCGCGGGTACCTAACAAAGCAAAGAATCAGGAAAGTTTCCGCCGGGACACGAGGCTTTTTGTCAGTTAACTGGAACTCTGAGCCATGCATGGCCGAGAGTTCGCCAAAAACCCTAGCTCCTCCTAGCCTATAAAAGGAGGGGTAGGGGTACTATTCAATGGAGGAAAAAGATAGCAAGGAAACTCTGCCAAATTGCCAAGCCAGTTCTGTCCCAACCCTTTAGCCTTGCCTCAAGCTTTAGGAGAAATACATGCAGTAGCAGTTGGAGGACAGAAAGAAGAGGAAGAGCCCAGGATCAGGATCGTGGAACAGTGGCCGATCTCAGAAGTCATTGTAAGTTGGTTCATATTGAGATTAATGAAAAAGATACTTTTCCCGTCCCGAATACATGAGTCTTATCTATGATATTTGATTTATGTTTTATCTCTAACCCCCTAGTAGATCAGTAGCATGCATGCATAGTTTTGTCTTGATTGCAGGAAGCTTTGTGGAAGGAGCAGCAACAACAAGGAGATAACAACTCAACGTAGGATCTACTTCAACCGTCGGAAAGAGGTTGGTTTATTCTTCCCGTGTTTGCCTGAGAAAAGGGGTTGAGATTTTGGGTAGAAGGTTAAAAGTTAAATCTTAAGGGTCATGATCTGCGTATAAGTTTAGAGCCCTAGCTTATTAGTCCGTAGGGTAGAATACCCCACAACAGAATTGGCGACTCCACTGGGGATATTTTGCTCTTAGGGTCTCCTGGTTTGGTGAAAGATCTTTTTGGTCGTTCAAAGATTTAAGTCTCTGTTTCTTTGCCATTTTTTTTGTTTTCTGTTAGTCAAAAGCTAGCAGGGAACCTGGTCATCAATACCAGTTTTCCTTGACTGATGCTCGACATTTCTTTTCGGGACACACAGAGGTACCCGCGGCCTGCAGAAGCCCTGCCCGCGGGTGACCCGCGCCCTAACCTTCTACAGCGCGCGGGTATCCGCGTCCTGTAGTGGTTTCAGTAGCGTGTAGTGACCAGGAAGTTTAAGAGGCAGTCCCCTCTTCCCCTGTCAGAAGTTTGTCTTCTCAGGGGGCTTTCTGGATCCTGTCTGGGTCTGAATTGGTTTATAGTCTTGTGTT
>ML796483.1:390888-406931 GCA_009831015.1 Picea engelmannii | reverse complement strand
GGTTTATTCTTCCCGTGTTTGCCTGAGAAAAGGGGTTGAGATTTTGGGTAGAAGGTTAAAAGTTAAATCTTAAGGGTCATGATCTGCGTATAAGTTTAGAGCCCTAGCTTATTAGTCCGTAGGGTAGAATACCCCACAACACTACTCCTAATGCAATAGTAGATGCATCGACATGCACATGAATTCCTTGCTCCAATATGGGAAAACCAGAATAGGCGTAGTAACCATTTTTTGTTTTAGGGTGTCGAAGCTCTGTTGGCATTCTTCTGTCCATTGAAACTGATAATATTTCTTCAAAAGCTTCTCCATGGGAGATGTGATCTGTGCATATCCTTTAATGAACTTCATGTAGTATCATGTATGTCCTAGCGCAGTGCGTAGCTGTCTGACTGAAGTGGGAGGGGGTAAATCAACTATAATGGCAATCTCAGATGGATCTACCAACAATCCATTCTTACACACAATGTGGCCTAGCAACACTCCAAAGGGTGAAAAGAAAATGCATTTCTTCAGGTTCAAGGAAATCTGACATTGCCTTCACTTATCCAACATTAGTCTTAAACATTCAATATGATTTTGCAACAAACTAAAAATAGTCCAATCATCAAAATAGGCTTCTAGAAATTTATGTAAAAACTCCTTGAATGCTTCGAACACCACCCTAGAAAATATGGCTGGTGCATTCTTCAATCCAAAAGGCATCACTGTATAGTGGTAGGATCCCCATTCTGTTGCAAATGTGGTCTTATGGCGATCTTCCTTGGCAATCCCGATCTGGTGATAACCTGGAAATCCATCGGTGAAAGAGTAGACCTCCTATCCTCCTACATTGTCTAACACTTCCTCAGTAAATGGTGTAGGGAATGGGTCATGCAAACATGCATCAATTAGCTTCCTGAGATCTACACAGATTCTAATCTCTCCTATTTTCTTGTCTTGAACCACCATAGGGCTAATCCACTCTAATTCTTCAACAGGTTCTATGATTCCTGCTTCCATCATTCTGTCTAATTCAATCTTCACTTTTTCCTTGTATTTAGGGTTCAATATGTAATGTCTCTATTTGAATGGCCTTGCATATGGTTTCAAGGGGATCTTCATCTCTCCCATGGGCCCTTTAATGCCCTTCATATTAGTGAACATGGTTGGAAAAAAGTCCCGATATTCATGCAGTAACTATGTGATATTATCAATAGTGGCATCATCCCAGTAATCTCCAACATTATCAAGCTTAGGTGTTTTCTCGGTTCCAATATTAACTTTCTCGATTTTAATTGGTTGTCCAATGAAAGGTAGCTCAAATCATGTTCCTTCTACGTCTCTCTGTCCTTCTATTTATACGATGTTCACATTCCTAGGATCATCATCTTCATCCACATTGATATTGTAACATCCTTGCAATTTTTGAAGAGGCGCACTCCATTCATCCTCTTCTTGATCCACATAAAAGCTAGGTGCTTCCTCAAATAATTTATGAATTACAACTCGAAAAGCCTGATCTACCAAAGGGTACTGACTTTCAAACAAAAAGGTAGCAACAAAATTTTGAGTCATACCTTTCCAATCAGCAGTGATGAGGCACAATTCCTCTTGAAGGTACCAGTTGATAGGTGTTGTGTCTAGAATATTGATGAATTTATGCACCCACTGCTCTTGAGGAATGTTTCTCTAGGCCTCCTCACAACCTTGCACATGGTATTTCAGACAGATTTTACCTGTGTACCTAACTTCGCATCCTTCAACTTGTTCTGAAAATTGGGCTGCCATCAAAGTGCAACATTGTATCCAATCCACAATGTTCCTTTTATGTGTTCCCCACCACCTTGATGGAGTAGCTTTCAAGGCTTCATCTAGTGCCAAAAATCTCTGTTGTACTGGTGCAATTTCTTCAAATTCCAGTAAGAAAGTTTCTAAATGATTCAAACCATCAAAGGTGGGAAAATTACTTACTGTTTTGCCGATCCAACGAACTCCTCTGGTCAATCTAGCACATAGCCGTGCAGATACTTCATACATTTTGTTCTGCCAGTTCTCCAGTGATTCCTCTAAGTCCGATGAACATGCATTGTCACTTTGCCAACTTAGGTTCCCATCTACTGTAGGATTAATGTAATCCTATTGTCTTGCTGTCAATTTGTATATATTCTCCAACTCATATGTGTGGTCTTCTTCTCTGATAGGATCTGTGTATCTGTGACCTTCATCCAGATCCAAAGGTGCGATGACCCTAAGGCCATCACCTTCAAATGTCATTCTTCTTTTCTTCAAGTCAACAACAATAAACTTGTTGAAATCCCAATCAATTCCTAACAGCATGGGATAAGGACAACTATCATCGACTATCTAAATTACTTTGAAGTCCACAAATGTTCTCACCCCGTCGATGTCCACAGGGACATTTTCCAGTCTTCTGAAGGGGCTCACAGCCTGTTGATTGGCCATCCTAAGCCTGATGGGGGAATATATCTTAGGTTTTCCCATTAGTGCCCAGGTCTACTTCATCATGACATTGACCTCCAAACCTAAGTCGAGGACCACATAATTTATATCATAATCTCTGATTTGAGCATTCAAATGTAGTTCTTATTTGTCCTTCTCTTTTTGGATACTTTATGTACTGCTCTACTCAGTAAGGGATCTACCTTTCCTAGTCCATATTGTTTGATCAAGTTTTGTAGCTTGTGTACAATGCTCTCATATTTTATCAAATTAATGCAAGTGCATAAGAATTCCATGAGCTTACTTACCTCTTTTCCTTCTTTGGGTGAAGGAGACTGATCAAATGCTAGGGGAATTCCATATTCTCTTGCTTCTGGTCAAGCCTTGGATGAAGAAGCCTGATCTTTTCCAAATTATTTATCTTGCTTCCTGAAATGCTTGTTTCTCTTTCTTTGGATCAAACTCTTGTGTCTTCTCTGCAGCTTTTCTGACTCTTGATTGTTCTATAGTCTTCCCTGGAGTCACTCTGTCTTCTCCTGTAGTAGCGCCTCCTCTAGTAATAACAATGAATCTGGGATCCACTCCACGAGGTGTTGTTGTGAATAGTTGTACTTGTTGGTTTCCTTCTCATCTTTCCTGAAGTTTGGCTAACAACGCAGGACAATATTCTATGACATGTTCAAATGAGTTGCAGTAGATACAAGTGGTACAAGGGTTCTGACAATCCCTTTCCAAATGTATTGGTTGTGTGTAGTTATAACAGATGATCTGACGTCGAAATAGACCCATGCCTCCTGCCCATCCGCTTCCTCTGAATCCACCACGAGGATTGAAGTTTTCTCTTCCAGGGGAATTATACTGCGTAGTGTTACCTTCTTGTTATGCTTCATCTTGGATTTTGTATATATCCCTTGAAATTTCATGCATGAGGTCATAGTCCCTACAATCCCTATCATCATGCCCCACATATTTACAGAATGTGTAGTAGAGGTTCATAGGTGTCTGAACATAATTATGCATGTAATATAATTCTTTAGAGCGATGTCTATTTCTACATACCTCACTCCAAGGTAGAGTAACTTACTTCAAAGGGTTAGGATCTCCAGAAGCCAAATATCCATGAAACAGGGGACGATGCTCCTTTTCATGGCCTTTTGATTTGCATCTAATGCACCAGATGTCTTCTCTCTTTTATTTTCCCTTATATTTTTTCATATCTTCAACCTGCAGTGATAAACTATTTAGCTGGCTCAAGATTTGACTCATACCTGAGTTGGATTCTCCCATAGGGGTTGATTCTAGTTTCATGGCAATCTCCAGTGCCTCAGCCTGTGAAGCGATATTTTGTTGCATCAAAGGGACTCTGATGTGTGGTAAAAGGGAAACAATGAACCATTCCTTGTTCTGCTCGTTCAGGATCTGAAAAGTCATCCGACCCGTTAAGGTTTTAAACCTCTGATCAAACTCCCAGACAATTTCAGCTACTCTCTTTGCTTGATTTCTTTAAGTTTTGTAATGCATTGTGACTCCAACTTGGGTTTCTTGAATTATGCAACCAACACATTCTTGATCTCATTCAACGGTTTAGGATGCACAGTTCCTTGGAAAAGTTTCATGTACCATCTCAGTGTGCGATCTCTCAAGGTAGTACTAAACTGAGCTCGTTTAACAACTTCATCAATGGCATTATTAATACTCCAGACGGATTCACATAGAAACCAGTGTTGATCAGGATATTCAGATCCATCTCCCCTAAAGGTGGGTAACCTCGTCTCATTTTCCATAGATCTTCCTAGGTTTCCTGACTGAGTGTGCATTGAACCACTTGTATCAGTGCTCTGATAACTTAGGTTACTTTGGTTACTTAATGTTGCCGGAACAACAGGAGGAGTAATAGTACTTACTTAAATAGTCAGTGAAATTCCTGAAGTTTATGTATCTTCTCGACAAGGTTCTTCAGTCTTTTCTTATGTCGATCCAACGGACCTTGAATGTTCCTCATTCAATAGCTCTTCCTCTTCTCCACTATAAAACCCTTCTTCATGTAGAAGAGGTTTGTGATCTCGCTTAAACAAGTTCGCCAAAGGAACTTCTTTGAATATCCTTCCACTGTGCATATGTCCAATCTCTATGGCGTTATCGCTATTTGAATTCTTTAACATTAGCTCTCAGTCTGACGCACTACTATATCTTCAAGATGTTATTCTCATGCAATAGCATCTTGATCTTCAACTTCAGAAAATGTAAAAAATTTCCTCTTGGTCCCTTAAAGAAATATCTCTCTACTTGGCTATATGACTCTACTCTGTCAATAGAAAACTCGATGATATACCCTACAATGGTACTATCAAAATAATGATCTAATGCTCTCAACACAAAGTTGTCAACTCTCTTGACCTTCTTGATCAACGCTGATGTCCAAACCACAGGTGGTCTAGATCTGATCTCAAACTGGGCATCTTCTAATCTGGCCAGCCACTCGTATAGCTCCTTATGAATTTCTCCAAAGAAAATCTTGTGTATATCAGTAAAGATATACCTTCCCAACCAGTCTTTTGTGCTAATATTAGGGTTCTTATTCTGAGCTTCTGCGAAGTCCTTTTTTTAGTTCTTTTATCCACTTATGAATCTATGTCTTTAATGTAAACCACCTTGACATTCCCTCAAGAAGATCTTGGTCCTAGCAATGAAACCATTTGTTGGCATAGGGGCAGACCCAGGGTTCAACTCTAATAATGCATCAACAAGCCCTAACTACTATCCCTTTTGGCAACACCTGCGAAGTAGATGCAGTCTCACCCGAAGTATCTATAGGGGGTTGTAGGACACAGGTGTCTACAACCAGAGGAAATACAAAGTGATTCCAATACAACAACAACACAACATCTAGACATCATTTACCAACTTAAACCTACTTCGCACAATATATCTTAGTTCTAGCACAATAATGTAATAGCAGAGCAATCAAAAGACAAAGAACACAACATCAATCACTCACAACAAAAGATATACGTGGTTCACCCTCTCCCTAGGGCTACGCCCATAGAACTATGCTTTATAATATATTAGGTGAAAGCATATAGTTCTATCTACACTCTTAGCTAGTATATCTTCTCTCTTTCTCGCTTCTCTCTTTGTCCCTTCCCTACGCACCCAGCTATAAATGTTACAACACATAATACTCTCTCATCACAATACTTCTCTCTCAATAACAAATATCGCTCATCATTACGTCTAATCAACGAACAACCCATCCCAGGTCCTCTTAACCTTTATTTATGCATTACAATAACTCACCATTAGCCTTAGGCCGAAACCTAGGTGTCAAAACCCCAGATACCAAAACCCTAGGTGTCTAAAATCCTAGGTCAACTTGACCTGCATTTTCAGAGCTTCACCAGCCTGTCTTTCCTTCCTTCCTATGAAGTGCTCCAAAGCATACAATGGTGGCTTTTCCCACTTGTTGAGTTGTCAACGATCCATCTTCCTTGTTGATCTATCATCCTTAATCTCCTCGTCCAATGGATTTCTTTCTCTTACTTCGCTTAGTCTTTTCCTCTCTTTTGCTCACTTCGACTGAGTATCAGTCACTATGTCTTCCGCATAGTTCACATTTCATCTTTTCTTCTTTAATCTTCGCTTGATTCCAGAACCAAGGGCCAACAATAGTGATTCACCCCCGAGTTGAGGCTATTAATCCACTAGGGAAAAGGGTCCTCCTAATCCAACTATGGGCCACATTCAATACCAACAAGTTTGGTCTAAGGAACCAAACCTCAATATCACTCAAACCTACATTCTCTCATTCCCCATTAGCCTGCACAAACCAAGGTAGTGTGCCCCCTTCTCCACAATGAGGTCCCTCGGGATGCACCAATACCCTTCCAAGGCTCCATCACAGGCCATCCAGGAAGTCTTAGAGTAATGTGGCTCTAGGAGTTCCAGCTTCCCTTAGAGGTCTCTAGGTACCCTCTAGGCCCCACACCAGGGAATCTATCCCCACACTTCTCCCTCCATGGCTCTAGCCTTTCCCAAGGAAAATTGTTGGCACAGGGGCAGACCCAGGGTTCAACGCTCAAGAGCGCACCAAAAAAACCCTAACTACCGGCCCTTTCAACAACACCTGTGAAGCAGATGAAGTCTCACCTGAGGTAGAGGTAGGGGTGGTTGCAGGACTCAGGTGTCTGCAGCCTTAGCTGGGACACAGATTTGTAATTAACTTCCTTATAACACACTTAGCCTTAGTTATTCCTTAACATTCAATCATTAATGCACTTCGTAAAAAGCACAAAGCATCGCAGTGAATACTTATACTAAGGTTGATTCAGTACTTAGCCCCAGAAATATAGGTTAGATTCAATAGATCAAGCACTAAGAATCTTATGTATCAGATCTAACATTCATTCATATACCATCAGCACAAAGCATAACTAGATATACTCAATCACATCAAGCACTTAAAAAAGAGAGAGATAAACACGTAAGAACAAATCACATAGCACCATACACATAGTTACCGTGGTTCACACCCACCCTGGGGCTACATCCACAAAGTCTTCTTTATATTATCTTGGTCAAGCAGTTACAACACATAGATTCAATGATCCCTACTTTGCACAAGACAAAAGATCTGCGCAACTCACTAGATTTTTCTTCCTTGTTCCTCAACATCCAACTATAACAATCTGCACTTAGCTCTCCGATCTCATGCACAAATCTCTCTAAGATACATCCAATCACATAGATCCAAATACTAGCAGTAATCTTTCATTCATACACCACGCAGATGTATTACATTACTATATCCTCTATCTTACTATCTATATTGCCTATTTATAGATTACAAAATGGGCCTAAACGTGAGTAAACCCATGGGCTGACATCCCTTTCCCGTTACATCAACCCAAAACCCTAAAATGGATCCCAAAATAGGTCTTGCTTCCTTATTTTCTTCTTCACGTTGCGCTCCTTCCTTGGCAAGTTGTCGCAGTCCCAAAAGTCGTCAAATATGACCAAGTACTCTTCAAAACTTGGTCAAGGGACAATAGGCCCCCAACACTCACCTGTGACTCATCCTGAGTCACTCTTCTCTGGGTAACTTTGCCTCGAAGGCCTAGAGCTTTGCTCGAGCTGCTTCGACCTGTTGCTTTGCTACTGCTTCTTGCTTGGAAAACTCCTGAATGAGTGCATTACTAGATGGTCCTTCTAAGCACTGCTCTGTTGTGTTCACGATCTATTCTAGGCATGTCCCTTGGCTCTCAATATCTAAGAATAGTTGACATACCCTGTCCTACAAAGGTTGAAGTTGATGCGTCACTTCCATGACCTTTCTCTGGATCATATGAATTTGTTGTTGTGCGATGCATTGCTCGTGGGATTGCTTGATTTTCTCTATGGTTGGTAGGGCCTTCAACTACATCTGAAGTCTATCTGCTTGCTACTTCGCCTCCTGGAGATGCGACTCTAGTTTATGTAATTCTGGGTTCTCGATTAGGCTCTCATATATCTGCGCACTTCTTGTACTTAGTTGTTTTCATTCTTCAGTGAGTTATTTGATCCTTTCTACTGTACCACGGGTGGTTATTTCTCGTTGGTCGTGCTCTTCTTGCTGGGTGCTTGATATAGCTTGGAGCTCTAGTTCTACTACTCTTTGTTGTAGTTGTTGAATAACTTCAGCAAGCTTCATTACCTGACGTTCTATGGGTTCTTCTGCCTTCTGTTCTAAGCCGGTCATAGAGTGAATTTCTCTGTTGACAACTTCTTCAATCTCAATTTGCTTCGCGAGAAGTTTCTCCTTCTCCTTTTGAAGCTTTGCACGTTCTTTATCAAACTTCTCTTGGATGGCCTCCTTCTCTTGCTATGCATCTTGGCGCTACTCTATGATTTCCTCGTGTGCATGCTTTAGGGCCTGGGTGGCCTACGATGTTACTTCTTCTAATTTCTGAAGGCGTACTTCGACTAGGTCGGAAATCCTGCAAAGTTGAACTGACTCGTCTCCTGCTTTGGGTGTTACTTCTGGCATAGGCGCAGTGGAGACTACGCGGTTAAATTGGAGGGCTCGTTGTACTCCTTGGATCTCGACTTCGATTCTGTCCTACATCATCTGTTGCCTGGCCTCCTGATTTTCTGTAATTTCTTTTATGGCATCATTCAAAGTTGCAAGGAGAAAGCTAAAGTCATCGGAGTTGAGCATGGTCTTCATCTTGGTCATGTTCACTTTTGATTTCTTCTTAGAGGAAGACTTCGAAGGTGACCCTTTTCTCTTCTTTGGAACTTTGACTTCATCTCTTGGTTGTTGCTCAACTTCCTCTAAGTCTTCGTTGTTACCTTCTTTATTGGGTGTGAAGGAAGATGTCTTCGCAGAGTAGCTATCTACATCCTGAATCTCTTCAGGATTCTTTGTTTCCTTTGTCTTCGTTGTCTTCTTTATCTTACTGGGCCCAGGTGTGTCCTACGCAGATTCTGGGTTGTCAATATCTGAATTGTTTGCTGGATCTGCTAGAACAAGGAGGTCTGCTGACCATTCCTTGGTGATTTATTCTAGGTCTTCTTCAGTCAGCTTATAATAGGACTGGAGTTGTTCCTGGTGTTCATCAGCGCATGGAGTTAGGTAGATAAAGTGGCGTTCTGCGCTGAAATTTATCAAAGGTCGGAACCTTTGTAAAGTGTTTGGGGTTATGTGAGGTTCACCCCCTATAGCTGCTTTTAGTTGGTTATAGTATCTGTGAAAAATGGCATTTGAATGCCACTACTTTCTCATGTCCGTCGAGTACCACAAGGTACTGAAATTCGCAGCTAACGGTTTGAATGGGGTGAGGTCTGGGAAAGCGGCACTTTCCAGTAGCTCCCATGCAACAAAGGTGATCAATATCAACATCCAAATGAAATGGAATTCATGCCCCTAGTTTAGGGCTTCTCTACAGTCAATCTCTAGCTGATTGACCAAATACTTTTCCCAATTCATCTAGAGTCCTTCTGCACATTTTCCAGAGAGATCCATTATGAAGCCTGATACTTGCATATGTCTATTCTTATGGACCATCTTCCCTACTATCAACTGACATGCGAGGCACACTGTGCCACTCTCGATAGAGGTGACCTTGTAACCTCGTGCGCCTTTTTCAACATTGCCATACGCCTCTTTAATATTCTGTGAAAGTGCGTGGTCCACGATCTTCCCAGGGTAGTACTCATGGGGATCAGGGCCCTGCATGCTAAGCTCGATAATCCTATTGATCATCGTTGGATCAACAGTTATGTGATGGTTCAACCACATGTATCCTCCATGGTAACTTGCTAGAAGCAATTTCACACAAGAAGTCACCTCCTGATGTCTTCCGAAGTGCAGTATTTTCATGATGTTGAGTAGAGTAGACTGCACAAGGTTCATCATCCATTGTTGAGGTATGATCTTCAGATTACGACCCTTATTATTTGTTAAGTACTTAGATGGTGCGAGAATGTTGTAGGCTTTATGGTCTCCTAGGTTGAAGTCACAACAATTCAATGTTGTAACCTTGTCTTGATCTGCGCAGTAGGTGCGAACTCCTTTCGGTAGATATGTCATGATTAGGGTGTAGTCAAAGTCTTAAGGGACACTGTCCCTATTAATTTCACCACTTAAAGGGGGAATGTAAGCAGGTAGAATGGTTGTCACTATCCTCGTGTTGGATTTTTCATGTCTATGCTTAGTTCTCGCCTCTGCACCAGCTCGGGATGTTCCAGCCTGGGCAATCGATGGGGAGGCTGCCACTCCTCTCAACGATGAGGCTTGGACTTCGGTGGATATTCCTCTTTCCTACATGACTCTTGTTGTCCTTAATCTAGAAATAACTTCTCTCACCAATTCTTCTGCTACACTAAGCTCGTTGGACATGTAAGCTCGGGATCACTGTCTCAGGTTTTCAATGGACTATCGATACCATAATCAGGTAGAGAGTAAAGCTAAAGTAATCATTTTTTCACAATGCGGTTGTTCTGTCAACTCAAGTTCTCAATTGGAAAAAGTGCCTCCCGGGCATGGTGCAATGGAATAAGTAAGTAACTCTGTAATGGACTGCTTGCAACGGATATGAAACTTCCATGATCGTTGATCTATCCATTAAGGTGAGGTCTAATGGTCTAATGGTAACCCATAACTTCTTTTCGATCCATTCGGAGTGGCGTTCGAATGGGTATATCGTTTCCAATGGTTATATTGCTTCGTCATGGCAAAGTTCTCTATGTCATTGTTTTGATATCTTGGCGAAGCTCCAATTCTGCAACTCTTCTTGCTGTGAAGTGTCCTCTAGAACCTCTTGTAACCTTACAGTATTATCCCTTTTCTTTCTTAACTTCCTAGCCTTCTTCCTAATGAGTTTCGTCTCAGTAATGCTTTTACCATTCTGATGTTTATCTTCTGTGGTCTTAGTGACTTCGCACTGTCAAAAATCTTTCCTAGGGTTCCTTGATAATGCCTCTTCTATATCAACAATAGGTAACTCGATCTTCTGTGGATCCTCAAGTGTTCTCTTAGCTTCGCCATCGGAGGTACTAATATTAAATATCTGTGATCTTCTCTTCTATTTTTCAATTAAGTGCATGATCCTTCTGGTCATAAAGTATTTTAATTCTCGTTTCTTCTCTTCAAAAACTTTTGTTTCTTCTCTTCGTCTAGCCTGTTCTTTGTCAATCCAGGGTTTCCCTATGAGCATGGTAAATGGGGTGTTGTCTTCAACAAATTTAATGATCTCAAAGTCTTCCTCTGTCGAAGTTCCATTGATAGTCATAGGTATCCGAGGAAGCCTTCCACATAGTTTTACTGGCTTTCCTAAGAAACTTGTTCCTCCTAGGGAAGGGGTCATGACAGGCTTTCCTATAGCTTCCCAATTTCTTTCTGGCATAATGTTCACTTGTGTTTCTCCATCAAGAGTACAATCAATGTCAAAGTCCCCTATTCTTTCTTCGATTTGATCCTTTTATTTGAAGATCTCTTATAACCTAACATGTCGGTGGTCATTTAAGGTATCTTTCATCTGTAGTATTATATTTTATTATTCTTTCTAGGTTTCTACTATAATATTGGTCTCTTGATCTCCCTCAGGGTTTGCTTGTTCCATATTCAGCTTCTCAAGCCTAGCAATCATTCTAGGGCAACCCAATACTTCATGGTCCATACCCTTACAACAGAGGCAACTAGATCTCCTACCAAGGCATTCCTTAGCAAGATGTCTCAGTCTTTTGCAACTATAACAAAGGGTTAATCCTCTCTTTCTCTTAAATGATCCCCAACTTCTTCTGTACTGCGCACCAGGATCGTGGTAGCTAGCCTGCAAAAAACTTTTTCTAGGATCCTACATCCACTTGTTAGTCCAGACATTATTTCTATGCATAGGTATAACATATCTATCACTATACTTATATAAGATCTATTCATATCAAACTTTCTTTCATCTAACAATGACCTAGTTTTCAAGCTAGGACATAATATATCAAAAATACCTAGATCCATGCTTTAGAAACAAAAAAAAGTTTCACTTATCTTACTTCTACAAAGCACAAAGCTTCCAGATCTAAGAATTTTAACTATTCTTACCTTTATCAAAGCACAAAGCTTACATATCTTACCTTTTTCTTGTAGATCTAACCTCTTTCTTCGTAGATCTGACTTCTTTTCTTCAGATCTGACTTCTTTTCTTGAGATCTGACCTCTCTTTCTTCAAATCTGACCTCTTTCTCTTCAGATCTGACCTCTTTCTTGGCACAAAGCTTCACATGTCAAACAAAACAATGTGCACTAGGGCAACATATCTACGCATAGAGCTGATTTCACACAAAGATTCTTCTTCTTCAGTTCCCAACAATCATAGTTCTGGTCCCGACAACAGAACCATTTGTTGGCACAGGGACAGACCCAGGGTTCAATGCTCAAGAGCGCACCAACAAAACCCTAACTACTGGCCCTTTTGGCAACACCTGCAAAGCAAATGAAGTCTCACCTGAGGTAGAGGCAGGGGTGGTTGTAGGACTCAGGTGTCTACAACCTTAGCTGGGACACAGATCCGTGATTACCTTCCTTACAACACACTTAGCCTTAGTTATTCCTTAACATTCAATCATTAATACACTTCGCAGAAAGCACAGAGCATCGCAATGAATACTTATACTAAGGGTGATTTAGTACTTAGCCCTAGAAATATAGGTTAGATTCAACAAATCAAGCACTAAGCATCTTATGTATCAGATCTAACATTCATTCATATACCATCAGCACAGAGCATAACTAGATCTACTCAATCACATCAAGCACTTAACTAAGAGAGATATAAACACGTAAGAAGAAATCACATAGTACCATACACACAGTTACCGTGGTTCACACGCACCCTGGGGCTACGTCCACAAAGTCTTCTTGATATTATCTTGGTCAAGAAATTATAGCACAACGCTTCAATGATCCCTACTTCACATAGGACAAAAGATCTACGCAGCTCGCTAGATCCTTCTTCCTTTCTCCTCAACATCCAAATATAAAAATCTTCACTTAGCTCTCTGATCTCATGCACAGAGCTCTCTAAGATATAGCCGATCACACAGATCCAAATACTATCACTAAGCTTTCATTCATCCACCACGCAGATGTATTACATTACTATATCCTCTATCTTACTATCTATATTGCCTATTTATAGATTACAAAATGGGCCTAAACGTGGGTAAACCCACGAGCCGACATCCCTTTCCCGTTACATAAACCCAAAACCCTAAAATGGATCCCAAAATAGGCCTTGCTTCCTTATTTTTTGCTTTGCATTGCGCTCCTTCCTTGGCAAGTTGTCACAGTCCCAAAAGTGGTCAAATATGACCAAGTACTCTTCAAAACTTGGTCAAGGGCCAACAAAAATCAAGGAGAAGTGTACACCCACTTAGATCCACCTAGGATCCACTAGGTAAACTTTTTATTCTGGTTCATCATCTCCCCCAGAGAAACTCATGTAGTCAGCCTGGTAAGAATTGAATGGATGGAATGGAGAATTAAACTAAATCCCCCCTTTAAATGTGCATGTACCATTTTTATATTATATTATTATATGATATAATAATATAAAGGATTAGGGAATTATTATACTATATTTTATTAGCCTCCTTGGTGTTGGGTATGTGTTATATTCTTTGCCTCGGGAAATGTGACACCTACCTCGGGAAGCGAGTCATGTATTTAGGTGGTTTTTTCGGCACATGGTTTTTGCCGATGGTTTTCTATTTTCGGTTAAGGAATTAGGGTTTTGGACTAATCTAGGTCACTGGGTTAGGGTTTTGGATGTCATTGGCTTCTATATGTATATTGTATTGTAAAAAATGTAACACAATGAATGAATATAATATATGCTGGTTTTCCCGGTTTGGGTTTCCAGTGGAAAAATCTTTGTGTAATGTTTGTATTTGCCATTGTATCTTTTATGTTCTTTTCTGAATAACTGTTTATAGTAGACATTGTACAAGGTTAGAATTTACATTTGGTATCAAAGATTTATTGGCTTCAGGGGGACACCTTTGTGGTCAAGGGTTTGACTTGGGACTATGATAAGCCTTGTTACAGTGTGAGATCTGCGGTATTGTTTTTCAGGTGAAAAGAAATTGCAAGCAATTCGAAGATGGAGATCGAGAAGTTTAATGGGAAAATATTTGAGTTGTGGAAGCTCAAGATGGAATATATTTTGGTAGACATAGATCAGTGGATCATGGTAGATCCAGGTACTGCACATACAGGAACTTCTGCAGATGACTGGAAAAAGATGGATCAGAAGGAAAAGAGCACAATCCAACTGTGTCTCTCTGATTCAGTGTTACTAAATGTGTCATAGGAAGCTACAACCAAGGATTTATGAGAAAAGTTGGGGAAGTTGTATCAGTCTAAGTACCTGGTAAATAAACTATTCCTGAGAAAGAAGTTGTATAACTTGAGGATGAGAGATGGAGACTCGCTGACAAAGCATTTGAACGCCTTCAATACTATTGTAAGTCAGTTAGTATCTGTTGAGATTACAATTTCAGATGAAGATAAATGTATCAGTTTGTTGTGTTCTTTACCAGACTCATGGGATAGTCTAGTTGTGGCCATAGGTAGTAATACAACTTCTTTGAAGTTTGAAGAAGTGGTCTCGTCCTTGTTGTCGAAGGAGATGAGACGAAAGAATATGGAAGGACATAGCACAAAAACATTATTTGCAAGAGGACGTTCCTAGGAAAGAAATAGATCTAATTTCTCAAGTGGGAGATCTAAGTCTAAGGGTAGATCTAAATCTCCTGGAAAGTTTGTAAGGGTATGTTGGAGGTGTGGAAAAGAAGGGCACTACAAGAAGCAATGTAGATCCAAAGTTGAGAAAAAAAAGGGATCCGAAGAATCTTCTTCTACAGAAGAAAAGACCTCCAAGGAAGAAGGAGGGGATGTGTACTTGGCCTCTTCAAGAAAACATGCAGATCATGAGGCATGGTTGATTGACTCTGGTGCATCCTTTCATATGACTCCCCACAGGGAGTGGTTCTGTGAATATGAAAAGTATGATGGAGGTAATGTTTTCTTAGGTAATGATTTGACAACCAGAATCATAGGAAGAGGAAGGGTCAAGTTGAGACTCATAGATGGAAGAATTAGAACACTGCCTGGTGTTCTACACATCCCAGGTATGGCTAGAAATTTGATTTCTGTAAGCAAAATAGAAGATGCAGGGGTAAAAACAATTTTTGAAAAGGGAACTTGCAGGATGGTTCGAGGAGCAATGGTGTTGATGAAGGGAGTTTGGTTTGGAACTCTGTATAAGCTGCTAGGAAGCACCATTAGTGATGGGTGTAATAGATCCATTGTTCCTGATATTGGAGTTGAAGGAGAAAGAACTCCTACAGTCTCTGGAGAAAAGGTTATGTCGTGGCATCAAAGACTGGGGCATATCGGAGAGAAGGGTCTTCGACTACTACAAGGTAAAGGTATGGTTGAAGGTATGTCTAACTGTTATCTGGATTTTGATTTTTGTGAACATTATCTATATGGGAAGCAGAATCAGGTAAGATTCCCCTCTGGTGCAATGAAGGCAGAAGGAATTTTACAACTAGTTCACAGTGATGTTTTTGGACCTCTGTCGGCCCCATCATTGGGAAAATCTTTGTACTATGTCTCATTTATAGATGACTTCTCAAGGAAAATTTGGATATATTTCCTCAAGAAGAAATCTGAAGTCTTTGACAGGTTTAAAAAGTTTAAGGCTCTTGTTGAGAATCAAACCGAGAAAAGAATTAAGGTGCTAAGAATAGATAATGGCAGATATTTCTATGGGAATGAATTTGAAGAATTATGTAAGAAGTGCGGTATAGAAAGGCAGAAGACTACTCCATATACACCTCAGCAGAATGGATTTGCAGAAAGGATGAATAAGACGTTGATGGAAAAAGAAAGGTGCATGCTCAGTGGTGTCGGGTTTTGGCAATAATTCTAGGTAGAGGCAGTGGGTACTGCATGTTATCTGGTCAACAGATCACCCTCATCAGCATTGGGTGACAAGACTCCACAAGAGGTATGGACTGGTAAGGAACCTTCTCTCACACATCTTAAGGTATTTGGCTGCGATGCA